>JAUZST010009702.1:22552-65925 GCA_034779995.1 Parotocinclus haroldoi | reverse complement strand
CTCCTTAAGGCCCTATCTAAGATGTTTTACCTTTAACTTATTATTATTTTGTACTTAACTATTGTAAGTCGCTTTGGTATAAAAGCGTCTGCCAAATGCAATGTAATGTAATGTGAGCAGTGTGTATTTTGTATGTGGGCCTTCAATACAACATTCTGCAAACCTAGTTTATGGTTCAAAACTATTTGTACACATTTACACAGCATGGTTGACAAATACATTTACTGTTACAGTAATTTTTTGAATATATTTTACTTTTAATTTTAGTTTTAATGTGCACTTACAGCACATTGATCAATATTCTTTCATACACTATATATGGTCATCTATCAATTTATTAATTACCCTTTATTATTAACCCTTTCAGTTGCTCCCGAATTGGCATATCTAATGAGCCAAATCATATTACAGGAACTCGATGCATTAAAGCATGTAGACATGGTCAAGCCGAAATGCTGATGTTTGATGGGTGGGGGTTGTAATTCAACTATGAATTTGACTCTGAACATGGCATCATGTGCTAGACAGGCTGGCCTGAGTATTTTAGTAGTAATACTCGGATCCATCTCTAAGCTTTACAGATCATTGTCAGAAAAAGAGAAAATATGAAGCCAATAGCAGTTTTCTGGTTGACACTATTGATGTAACTCAACCAACTACTTGTTACAAACAAAGCATGCTGAAGAGAATCTCAATGCACGACACGTCAAATCTTGAAGCAGATGGGCTACAGCATCAGAAGACCACACCAGCTACCACTCCTGACAACTACCTAGCATCTGAGGCTACAATTCACACTGGTCTAACAAAATTGGATGATAGATGACTAGAGAAATGTTGCCTGGTCTGATGAGTTTTGAATTCTGCTGCTACATTCAGATGGTTGGGCCAGACAGCATAAAACTATGGCTCAATCCTGCCTTGTATCAACAGCTTAGGTTGCTGGTAGTGGTGTAATGGTGCGGGGGATATTTTCCAGGCATACTTTGGGCCCCGCAATACCAGCTGAGCATTGTTTAAACACAACAGCTGACCTGAATATTGTGGCTCACCATGTCCATCACTTTAGGACCACAGTCTACCATGTACTGATCCCTACTTTAAGCAGGATAACATGCCATGTCGCAAATCTCTAATCACTCAAACAAGTTTCCAGCATCTTGTTGAATCTAAGCTAAGAATTAAGTCAGTTCTGAAGGCAAACGGAGGTCAGTAAGCGTAAAGTTTACAGCTTAAGGATGACACTAAATGAAAAGTTTGAAACCAGCACAGTCCAAGTTAAAACATTAATAATGCATTAATTCCTTGACCTTGAAGGATCTGTAGTTATGAGCTGCATCTTAAAACGGCCCTCTATTCAATATTCCCTACATTACATCAGCCTTTAGTGAACATAACAGGTAAGGCCAGTAAATGGAGTTTATATTTATAGACTTATTAATATTCTAATGTATTCAAACAAATCAGCTAAAGTACGCAAAATCTAAATTGGACTGTCTATAAAACTGCTAACATGAGGCATGGCACCTAGCATGTATGATGTGCTAGCCGAGACCCATTCTTAACGGCCGAAGCAACTTACAGTAAAGGCTGCTCATATCTGGATTCTGAAGTCTACACATATACCGTAGACTCATACTTATTGTATCTAGTAAATCTAGCAAATAACTTCTTTTTGGAAGATTAGATTTCTATTTTATGCTGCAAAAGAAACAGACTACTTTCTGTCCTCTACTTATATATTAGACAAAATTGTGCATTGACACTTGTACTGATTAAATCATGCCAACTGGAATAACGTAGTTTTTCTGCTTACTTCTATATTCAAACTCATGTAGAAGATGGCAATGTGCAATTATGACTTGTATAATTAATTTTGTGTATCATTACACCCATGGAGTTGTAACTACAGTATTACAGTTTAAGAATTACCCAGGCACTCCAGTTCTCTATTACACAATGGACATGAATGTGGTTTCTTGACAGTGTCTTGACTGTCCAAATGCCAATGAATAAACTGAATTAAAAAAAAAAAAAATTAGGTGCTCGATTGGGGAGGTCGCTACTGAGCTACCGTCTCCAATTTTACATTAACAAAGGTGCCACAATATGGCATTTGTTTAGATATTTGTCAAATTCACTCATAATAGCACACCACCAATTTAGTGTCACTGGAGTGCTGAGAAGAATCCACCACCCAAATAGTACCTGGTCTGTGGTAACCTGTAGGTGTTAAGTGTTATGTGCCTCTATATAGTAAGAGAAACTGAAGAAATGGACAATGAGTGTAGAAATATATATAAAAACCCCGGGAAGGTAGCCATGTGTTGTCAGGGCTTCACATAGGGATACTTACGGATGCTCAGCCAGACTCTCATAACCTCCCAGACTCTCAGCAAGTGTAAATAACTAAAATACAAAACACAGATCCACCTTTTACAACTGGCTGAAATATGGGAAATAAATGCATCGTGAGTGAAGGTTATGATTGCACTCATTTTTTTCCCCACATTACCTTCAGGTTCTGGAGGAATGAAGTTGCGTGTTCCAGTTTGCCTTTAACGTAGAAGGTGACCATCCCTGGGCAACCTGTGCACTGCTTCTTCACCAGCTCATACTGGGGGTGAGATGGCAGACCTGGCAGACAGACAGATAAGGACCAAGATGCGAATTACTCTCTCTGCTGACAAGCAGCCAACTTGTCCACAGAACTACTGTAGTAATCAGTTCAGGCCATCTGGAGAAGCATTCCTGGTGGCAATCGCTTGAACTTTGTCAAAAAAAGGAGTCCAAGACATAAGATAATTCTGAATAGCTGAACACTTCAAGGCAACTAACTTTTGCAGCTGCATTAATAACATTAATAAACAAATAAAGAAAAATACATTAAAAGCAGTCAACATTAAACCCCAATTGTATGTTGTAAAAGAAAGTAACATCGAGGAGTCTATATATTTTCAAAGAAGAGGATTTCACTTTTATTGCATGCATATAAATCAGTTAATGATTAAACAACGATAAATATATTTCACTGCCAAGTTTCTCCAAGATGAAACAACCAGCCAATTTCTTTATAAAACTGCGCAACAGTATACCCAAGAGAACTGACGCAGTTAAAAGCAAAGAGAGGTCCTGCCAAATATTGATTTGCTATCGTGTGCTGTTTACTGTGCTTTATACTTTTCTTTTTATTTAGAAATGGCTCATTTAAAACTTGTTGAAAGCATTTCGATTTACTGACTTCCTTTTGACATAATGCACAGCGCACATTGACTGATCCACTCATACCAACACACACTAACAAGGTACCACAACAGCAGTGTCTCCGCAGTGCTGAAAATAATGCACCACCCAAATAATACCTGCTCTGAAGTGCGTCTTTGTAGTAAACGAAGCTGATATAATGGGCAGTGAGGGTAGAAACAAAGGATGGTTATATTAGAATTGTATGACTGTCTTATCTCAGGCACCTGGGTAGAGCACTCTGTCCACTCTGGGATCATTCTCCAGAAACTGGGCTACAGCCATAGCATTTTTAAAATGCTGCTTCATTCTCAGAGACAGCGTCTTTAGTCCTCGATTGCACATGTAGCAGTCAAATGGAGAAGGCACAGCTCCCAAAGCTAGGAAATAAAAAAAACAACATGCTTTACAAGTGACAAGTACATCATAGAAATATAAAATCGCTTATCATTTAGTCATTCATTTAATCGTGGTCATTGTGGCAGGAGAGCCAGTGTCTAGCTACCAGCACAGGGCAAAAGGCAAAACCTTAGATAGATAGATCAATACATCAAAGAGCACATACATAGACTAACACACTAAGGGCCATTTAGCACATGCCTCTGGAATGCATGTCCAAGGTCGGGATAGAACCGGGGAAGTTGGAGCTGTGCCACCATATATAATTGACATTGGTAAGAACACAAAACCAATATAAATACAACCTCAATGCACATTTCAATATTTTTCTGCAGCTGCTGTGCAAGGAACAGATTTCCAGTTTTAAACTATGTGAACATATTAGTTAGAAATTAAGCATGCAGAACCTGTGTGGCCAAAAAACATATTAATGTAATGAGTCTGGGCTACTTGCCAAGATAGTGTTATGTCCTTACGCACTTGACTGCAGTCTTATAATGGAAAGATTAATCAACTAAAAAAAACATGTTAAGTCCATGTGCTCAGACCATTAAATCAGCAGTTCTGCCAAACACTTGACATCGTTTTTGCCTCATCTTTCAACCAAGGAAAGGTCAAAAATCTGTCCATAGTTGCTTTTTTAGCTTCAAGCTGGAGCTAATGCAGTCAACAAAGCATACAAATTGGAGTTGCCAGTATTACCCGGCGATTACAATTGGAACATTATCTATCTCAAAGTAACAGAATTAGTAACCAAATAAAAATGAGACTGGAATTATAACTACATGACATTTGCTCTGATACACATCACCTACATGAATATAAGTGCTGGCCCTTAATGATACCAAGCTACAATCCCTTCATACTTTATTTAATACACCTACATACCTACTGATTCATGCAATCATCCAATTAGTGCAATGCATGAGTCATGCAAATAAATAAGCTTTGACTGCAGCATAGTTGTTACAGCAGATGGGCTATTTAGAGTATTTCTCTAACTAAATGTTTCTTGAGATTTTTTTCTCACAGCAGTTTCTAGAGGTTACTCACAATAGTATAATAAAGAAAGAACATCTGGTGAGCAGCAGTGATGTGGATGGGAAGGCCTTGTTGATGAGAAAGGGCTATTGAAAAAGGTCTGCTAGAGAACCACTCTTTACAATTGGTGCAAGCAGAAAAGCAGCACAGAATGCACAACATGCCAAACCTTGAGGAGGATAGACTTCAGCAGGCTACTCTGGGTTCCAAACCTGTCAGCCAAGAATGGAAATCTAAGGTTTAGGGAGCTAGTGGTCCTGTGCATCCCTTCTTCATATCTACCCATCTTCTAACGACTATGTCACAAAGGATTAAGGTCATCCCAACTGGTCTCATGCACACAACAATGAGTTCAGTGTATTTCAGTGGCCTTCTCAGTAATGAAATAAAACAAATCAATGAAAACAGTTGCCGTTGCCAGGTTTGTCTCACCATTTTGCAAATATTTCAGTCTTTCACTAAGGTCGTCACGATTAACAGAAATCAGCCCCATGACAACATCGCTGTGCCCTAAAAACATAGAAATATTTTCAATAACACGTTCTCTTATACTAAAGCAAACAGTGAAGATGTCATTTGTCCATAATATGTGTCTACCATTCATGTATTTAGTGGCAGAGTGCATGCAGATGTCAGCTCCAAAGGCCAGGGGGCGCTGTAGGGAGACAGACGGATAGATGGATGAATTAATTACATTAACAAAACATGCAAGTAAAACTGCACATATAGTTCCTTCTAAATGCTATACCCCACAACTGCAGGCACCAAAATTCAGGTCCAGCCAGTGTGTTCTGGTCTGAAGAGGTTTCCAGACCTCTATAAAGGAGTGGTGGCCAGTCAGAGAACCCTCCCAGAGCACTTCAACAGCACTCTGGCTACAGTTTTATCTTAGGGCAAGCTTAGGTCAGCACTCCAGACCAAAACAAAGTGAAAGAGAACAACAGTATCTCAAAAAGGTTTTATCTAAGCTCTAAGACATCTTACAACTGACACAAATGTTCTATCCAAGCAACTGTGAGGAACGTGACTTTATTAAGTACTTAACAGTAATAGCTTGGTGGAGGTGGGATCTGAACCCCGGACCTTCTGGTTCCATTCATCTACTAAATTTGCCTGCTACAGTAATTGACTGCAATGCATCAGTCCTTCCAGACAAAACTTAAGGTTTGAGTTTAAACTTTCTATTCAATGTTTTACAGTGCAACTATAAACTGCAAGCTGAGAAAGAATTGGTCAAATTGTGAGCATACCTGGAAGTACGAGGACATGAAGGTGTTGTCCACCACCACAATAATGTCTTTGCTGTATTCATGAGCGATCTCTGCACAGGCTTTAATATCCACAACTTTCATTGTTGGATTTGTGGGAGTTTCAATCCACAGCAGCTAAAATTGCAACAGAGAAAACCTATTATTTGCTGGGCAATGAATAATCAAATATTACTCGTCTTCCCTTTGTGTCTTCCTACCTTTGTGTTCGGTTTAAGAGCTGCCTTCAGCAATTCCAGTTTTGTTAAATCAACGAAGGAGATATCGTAGCCAACCTCTTTGGCTATTTTTTTAAAATAGCGATTGGTTCCTGGAAAGGATAAAACATATCAAAGCCATTACTTATCCTTTCTGTCTGTGTTAAATAAATCTGTACAGTGTGTCGCAGGTGCTCACCTCCATAAACATCATCCATGCTAACAATTCCATCTCCAGTCTTTAGCATGTGCACAATGGTCAAGGTAGCAGCCAGTCCAGAGGCAACAGCAAAACCTGTCAAATTAATCCACAACAAAATGTTTTACGTGTAAAGCTTATGATATGGCAATATCTTTTTTTTAGTACTGGACGTTTCACTTTTAAAACGGGCATGCAACTTCATAAAATCTGATCATATTGCATGTTTTGTTGCTTTATTTTTATGTGAAAAGTAGTTTAGAAATCGGACATTTTCTGTAAATATTAAAACACAATATGTAACTGCTGAATTGAACACGTCATTGGAAATAAACTGGCTGCACTGTAATTTAATATGTTAAAGTATATATGCCACATTTTTACATATTTCAAAACATCCTGGAAAAATCCTTCTTTCCAAATAAGCGAGTTGTGTAAGGTTGTGTTTCTTAACATGTTTATATACAGTGTTGCAGCAGCAGTTACATTTTACATGTTACAGTTACATATTTTGCGGTTTGTCACAGGTAATTGAAGATAGAAGGGACGATTCTGATGCCCACGGAATGCAGTTCCCATATCAAGGCGCAGACTTTAACAACTGACACCCAGAAAAAGACCATCAATTTCTCACAGCTCCCCCTCATAGACAAAATCAGATAAAACAGTACCGTGGACAACAAGCCACATAGTGATCCAGACCGCTACGCTGTTGAGAAATCTCAGCATTGTTTTTGGCAACACCCTGTAGTTATTTATATTAATTATTTGTTTGATTGTCAAACTAAGGAGAGGAAATAGCAGCAGTAATGGTGAGGTATGGAAGCTTGTAGTCCATAAAACATAATCCATAAAATTACCTTCTTACATAAATGAGGTCTGCAAATCTGTTACATCAGAATTGATTTATAAAGCCGACTTACAGTGCTGAGCTCCATCCAAAGAGGCAACTGCCTTCTCCAGACAGTTTCGTGTGGGATTCCCACTGCGGCTGTACTCATAAGCCTAAAACCAAATGCAAAGTATGAGCAATACAACTGGAGAAAAAAAAAAAAGTTCATTTATGCCACTAAAACAAAAGGTCGAACTTGCATCAAACGTTTTTTAAAGTTCAAGGCATGATATAAAAATGCCATAAATTCATGGTAGATGTTCAAAATGCTAGCTTTAGTATTATGCAAAAGTATTGATGATAATTTCATTTCTGCTGCATTTTGACTAAACTAAATATTACTCAGAAACTATACGCATATTTTTAAGGAAAAAAAAGCAACAAAGACAAAGGTAGGACAACCAAAAGTTTATTGCTTTTTATTGTTACTACTCTTTGTGAGTTTTAAGTCTGCCATTATTTTTCAAGCATTTTCAATTCACAAGTGCCTAATATTTGTCCAATCAGAAAATGTTTGGACTGAAATATGGACATCCCATCTATACTTGAGGAACATTGTTATTTTATTAATTTTCTCACACAAGCTGGAGATTCTCTGCAGATCTTGGCTCTTCAAAAACTCTCCCTTTTGACGATATTGTTTTTGTATCAAATAACAATTATAAATCAAATGTTGACATCACTATCAAATCACATCATTTTTTCCCCACTTCGTTACTAACTCAGACCCACTTATTTTGGAATGCGTTGCACCACCTATTTTGGAATGTGTTGGAATGTTAATGAACCAATGGAATGAGGAATGACCAGGAAAAAACAGTCAAGGGTTTTACTGGGATGACAATCAAGTGTGAGTGGGCACCATGTTGCAATTAACAACAGTGATCTATCAAAGCCTGATACAGTTAATGTGTGGTCATTAACTGTTATTCACTGTGCAGCGTGCGAGAAAAGGGTGCAGCGCCTCATCAGCACTTCCACCGACAGCCACTGGATTTTACACAGCTTGGTAGCAGCATACTGACTGGCAAAAAAAACTGATCATTAAGCCATTATCTGTAAGAAATTTTCATACAGTATGCTAGTACAGAGTCGGAAGTATTTTTTTTAAAGTTTTACACTGATTGAAAAAGCAGCTTACGTTTGTTTATTTGGCTTCTTTAACATCACTGTCAGCATCAGTGGCCATCTTAGCGACACGCACAAGGTTATATCTATATACAAGTTCATCTCAACACTAGTCACTCACACACACACACACACACACACACACACACACACTTTTTGGACTGACTTAACCGTACAGTCGCAGCAACTCTTGGTCACTTGATGGATCATCGATCTCCACACATTTCTGTCTTTTATCGATGTGATCCATGAAGTATTTCAGCAAAATAGTGGAGTAGTTTGCCATTGCTTTCTCCACCCCTCACCATTTAACTGGGCTTGGGACCGGTGTGCAGCTGTTTCCAGTTACATGGCTGGGGTGTTTTGCATACACAAGTTAATGACAATTTAGAGACACCAATTAACCTAACACGCATGTCTTTGGACTGTGGCCGGAAACCAGAGTACCCGGAGTAACCCCACACAGACACAGGGAGGACATGCAAACTCAACACAGAAAGGACCCAAGCCGTTCCACCCTGGGATTGAACCCAGGACCCTCTTGTTGAGAGGCAGCGGTGCTACCCACCGAGCCACACTTAACTTAACATGAAGGACATGGGGTTTTCTCCACATTGGTTTGGTTCAGAGCAACTGAGCTAATGAACTGATTCTTTAGAGCTGACTTACCATTACTACTTAATAAGAAGACAAAAAAGACTAGAATCTAGTGAGGAATGTAAGGCTTTTTTATTCCACGAGTAAAAAGCTTTTGAAGGAATTGACACTAGTTTTCAACAAAAACAAAAATGTAAAAAAATATCTACAACCTGCAAACAGCTCTTATTTTTACACTGATTTCCAAGATTTAAGATGAAAACGAGGTTTCGATCATACTAACAGGACTAACTATTTTAAGCAAGTTTACGCAGAGTGAACCTGACATAATGACACGTGTCTTAACATGAACCCAAACAGTTTCTTAACCCCGTATCATCCGTGCACATTTTAACATATAGCTTATCGTGTCGTGTATAGTATAAATAGTAAACCTAAATAGTAAAACATGGCTACATGTAGTTTGACCATACACAGTCTACTTTGACCATAGCATTTTAGACTGACTAAATATTACTGAGCACTAACACATCAGCAACAGAAATTATACGAAATTAACACTTTGTAAATAGAGGTGCACGTACGCTACCTTATTTTAACCGATTATAAAAAGCACACGACCATGCGCATGCGTGTGTAGACTTACACATTGTTTTCCCGGTTCTCGTTGTTTAAACGTAGTTGACAGTGAGATTGGAGGCACCACCGCCATGGAGGACCATTGCTCCGGCTCCTGACCCGCATGAACGGCGTCTGTAGCGAATGATCTGAACTTCGGCAAAAAGTCCGTCGAGTGGTCGTTACAGTTAGAAGCCATGACTGCGACGGTCCCTGAACAGTATCAAAACCCGTTTAAACCGACGCAGCGCATATGCTTGGTCTTCAACGTGACGACTTCGTCTCGTCGGCTGTGCCGTGACCAATCAGAACATCCCGTACTGATACGGACACGCGATGACGCTAAGTATAAGCACGTGTCCATATAAGTCCGCCCCTTTATAAATGCGCTCTGTAGCCATATTGAGTTAAAGCTCACTCGAAATATTCACCTAGTATAGACATGCATATCCCATGATGTGGGACTGTGGTAACCTAGCAGTTAAGACTCTGGCCCTGAAGATTCCTGGGCTCAAATCCCACCTCTGCCAAGCTGCCACAGTTGGGTCTTTAAGCAAGGCCCATAACCGACAATTGCTTGAATTGTAAGGCTGTAGGAGTTCAATTCTGTAAATGTAAATGATTTGTTATAATACTCACATAATACAATACTCAATATGAAACATTGCCTGATTTTTGGTACAAGTTACAGAAATGTTTTATTATTGGTTATCCCTTGTTGAGAATGATGCTGTCTGGCTGCAGACCGGCCAGAGCAAGACTGGATGGCAGTTGTGTTATTAAGCTTGTTTGTTTCTTTTTTTAACTCACACCAGCAACACTGGTATTTAGTGACATGACCAAGGTTATAAAACTGACACAAGGAAGACATGCAAACTCCACACAGGTGAGATCCCTTCAGCTGTATGGCAACCATACTTAATCCACTCTGCCGCACTTTTAATCATAAAAGGCAATTTCTGCCTGAACATTATCTCTTACATTTAAGGAATGTTGTATCCTTTAGCTAAGTGTTCACACCAACGTTCACATTCATTTTCACTAATTTGCCTACCTGTATGACATTTTGTAACAGATAATGTGACAGAACATTTCAATAACTAATCTAATGTATGTTAGTGTATTTGTGTGTATTTTGAATACAAATTTTAAAAGCCCTGCACTAGTTGTAAATATGCCGGCAGTAAGTACATATATAATTCTACACAAAAGCGATGCTTTTAATATATGTAAAATATACGATTATTAAATTTTACTAAAATTTACTCAATTCTAGTTTAATTACATTTGTAGCGTTTACTTTTTTACATTTGCGGAATTTAGCAGACACCCTTATCCAGAGCGACTTGCAAGGGCTTTGCATTCTTCCAAGTAGACAAAACCTCATGACAGTACAAAATAAGCAATGGCCTAAAAACACAACGCAAACCAACGTTTTCAGTATTTCACTGGGTGCCAAAATGGAGAAGAATCTTGATGGTTGCCTTCCTTTCATCTTGTGTGGCCCCAATCTGCGTTTTATGACTAGCCTTATGTATCAGTGTAATCTTGTGTCTCATAAATAGTCACAGAGGCTGAAAGTGATGTTAAATAAACCAAGTCTTCAATGGAACTACCAAAGCAATAAGTCTGCCCTTGTTCCATTCAGCTTGAAGTTTTCAAACTCTAGTTTGGACAAAATATAGTGAAAGTAAACTATATATACTAAAATAAGAGTATTTTATTCCATTTTATTTGACCTGTTCATGACAATGACATTAGTTGATATCAGGGTTTGAATTTAAATACCGTCTTCACATTCTCTTTTTCTAGTACAGATATGACATATCATGACCATACCTTTTCCACTGATGCATATGTACCACTGATCCATTTTACAGCTGATTTAAATGATTTAATTAATCACCAAATATGTTTAATACACTTAGAGAAACACTAAAATAAAACTGGCAAGATAGGTTGATGTTCCAGGCACTCTGTGAGAAAGACAAACATGTTCTCCTTAACAGTTTGCCAATCGACATTGCTGATCCAACATGCAACATGTTCAAACAAAACAAGTGTTTGCTTTAAGCAGGTAAACTTCGACCACTGCTCAGCCGTCATTGACAGATTTGACCGTGTATAAATCATTTCTTTTCTGCATTGTGACTGGGATCTGCTGACGGACTTCAGACAAGTAATGAAGGTCTGCAAGAGGCAGAAAGGGAAGGAAAATATTAGAAAGGCAAATGTTTCTTAAAAAAGATTTATGCTTACAATGCTGCTATAAGAGTTTGAAAAGTTAAACAACAACTATTTGCTGAAAATGTGTTCCGATGAACAGTGAAGCCTGCAAGTAACACCAATTGGACAAACAATTAATGGTTAACATGGATCTGCGGTCTAATAACTTAGCCTAGCACTGCAGGTTTAAATACTTGCTGTCCCCTTCAACCATTTAGTTACGAATGCCCATTAATCTGCGAAATGTTAAGGCCATTTCCAAACAACTGACGTCCATCATTGTACGGTAAAACAGTGAGAATTTGTTTGTATAATGTACACACACAGACACACACACACAGACACACACACATACAGACACACACACATACAGACACACACACATACAGACACATACAGACACACATACAGACACATACAGACACACACACACAGACACACACAGACACACACACACAGACACACACAGACACACACAGACACACACACAGACACACACACAGACACACACACAGACACACACACAGACACACACATACAGACACACACATACAGACACACACATACAGACACACACGCAATGCCAATTTAGAGTAATCAATTAACCTAACATGCATGTCTTTGGACTGTGAGAGGAAACCTGAGTACCCGGAGTAATCTCGCACAGACACAGGGAGGACATGCAGACTCCCCACAAAAAGGACCCAGGCTGCTCCACCCTGGGATTGAACCCGTGACCTTCTTGCCTTGAGGCAGCAGTGCTACCCACCGCGCCACCGTTCTGCCTTGTACAAAGGGGAAGACTAGACACAAGTGTCAAGCATTCAAGAAAACTGCCAATCTCCCCAGGAGTGCAACGTAACATCTCAAAACATTCAACCCAAGGTCAGACCATGAAATGCTCAAAGAAATTGCAAAACATCCAAGCGCTAAATCTCAGGCTCCATAGACATCAGTTAGCATGTTTAACGTTCAAGGTAATGACAGCACAATCATAAAATGACAGAACAAGTATTGCCTGTTTGGAAGGGTTACCAGGAAAAAGCCTCTTCTTTCTAAAAATAATATGGCAGCATTGCTGAAATTTGTAAAGTTATACGTTTGCACACACAATATATATACTCTATGTACTCCAGGAATAGGGTTGGGACACTAACAAGCACAACTGTGCCACACAGTTTCTAGAATGCTCCATGTGGTTACCTGAAAATACATGCTGTGGTTCACTACATAGTTGTTAGACCACTTCCAGGTGGTTGTACGGGTATCTTAGGTTGCTAGGAAAAGGAATCTTACCAATATCAGCATATACTATGGCTTCTTCAGAGCCTGCTTTTGTGATCACTTCACCCCTGTTTGATCCAGAAACACAGTCAGTGTTAGAATTCATGCAACCCCATGCAGTTGAATATTGTAGGGTCTTTACCCTTATATTCTCGTAACTATGTGGCAACTGATGTCCCGCACTATTTATTTAAATAGATTTTCATAATGTACATAAGAAATATGAAATCAAATTGCTTTTAACAGATGCACTTAAACAAAAAAATGCATATTATAATACAAATTTAATTCACTAACAATGTAATGGGTGACAATTTGCTGGTTAAAAAGTGGGCAGATGTATAAAGCACTGACCAGGGGTTGACGACAGAGCTGTGACCCCAGGCTACATAGCTGGCACTCTCATCTCTGGCTGGGGAAGCAGTGGCTACATATACCTGGTTATCCACGGCCCTACACAAAGGGAGAAACAAGCAGGTTTTTTTTTAAATATCCTCTGAGGGCAGCATTACAATCAGAACTACAATCAGGTGATGTCGTTATAACACTGAATGTGGCATCAAACGTTCATGGATTCGAAAGCAAGCAGCAACATGTGAGCTTGCTGTTCCAGCTGCAGTTCACATTTTAAAGTTTTGCTCAAAGCTCGGGTGTACCTGAGGGTGTACCTGAGAAATATTTACATTGAGATTTTACATTTACGCAAACGTTTTATAAAAAGCGACTGAAAAGTTGAATTGAACAGAGCAGTGTTAAGGGTTTTGATCAAAAGGCCAATGGTGGCATGTTGGTAAAGCAAGAATTTGCAACCTTCCAGTACGTGGCCTTAACCACCTAACTACCACTGAATAGCCTGAAAATGTTGAAAAACAATAGTAAACCGGAATGCACACAGTAATTGAGGTCGAACTGAATGTTATGGTAACCAATTTGCTAACTGCTACCCATAAATCTATAATAACCTCTTAATTATTCCAAGCATATTAGTTACATTGTGCAGTGCCTCCAGATATCCAGTCTGGAAATTTAAAAAGGTTTCAGGGCCACTTAATGCACCACATTATAATGCTAATATGCAAACCGATCCAGCTGGTGGATCCTTAGAACTGCTTTCAAATAACTTTTACCATACACTGCTTTTATTAGCCCTGTTCACTCTCAATAAAATTATTATCTACGGCAGGCACAAGAAGAAAAACATCTTTTACAGAGTTACACAGTAGCTTTCCTTAGTTTGATCAAGAGGTCAGAATGTCAGTCCAGGGTATCAATATTAAAACAGAGCACTGGCAATGGACCTTCAACCAACATGGAGTGTGTTTACGTGGCATAATCTGTTGACACATAGTAATCAGTAATAAGGAAGTGTTCATGTGTTCAGGTGTTCTATATGCTTACACTGTACATTAAATATGGATAATATTATAGACAGTAAATAAGTATAAATGTGAATAATAGTGTTAAAAACATTATTGGGGTTAAAGTATTATTGCATCAATGCATTATTAACTTTTTGCATAACCTAAAATTAAACGTGTCTTTTCAACTCCTGTGTATGCACGTGTGATTTTAGAACTACTGGACTAGGGGACTCCTTCTACTGAAACCTACTGTCTGTACACTGACAAAGCCAAAGGAACAGATAAGTAAGTTGCAGTTTTTCAAGGTTACTTTGGGGCAGAAAGGTCCAATGTCACAGTCTACACAGTACTATAAATGGCTGTAGCTGTTGATAACTCAATACCTTCTCTCGACTGCTCTTAAGTTGAAAAGACTCCTACAATGTGCTGTACATTTTTGTTTAGGTAGGGTATGAGGGTCAGACAATAATGAATGCCAATGATGAACTTGAAAGCAAAAGCGAAGGTACTAACCGTGCTCTCTGGAGCAGTTCCCAGTGAGCCGGTCCTGTGGTCATATTGAAGGCGCCAGGATATACCAATAACTGACAGCCTACACAGAGCAAAGTGGGGAGGGACTACTGTAAACATAGACATTTGCTGTTTGCTCTGACCTGCTCATAAACACATCATATGTTCATGTGTACAGAAAGATGCAGTTATCTTATGCTTACATCCAGACAAGTTTATTTGCCTTATGAGGTTTAATGAGCTACAGCTGAAGAGCAGGCGGTGACCGGCTTCTTGTGTCCTGAACCATATTATCCATCATATTGCAATACTAGCAGCTGCTGTCTAGAACTGATGCAAAACCTGAACAGCCATATTACCTTTCCTGGCGTAGATCTGTGCAAGCTCTGCAAATCGCATGTCATAGCAAATGCCCACTCCTACTTTACAATGTGCTGTGGAAGAAATGAGAGCTCATGAAATCCGACTACAGGTTACAGTCAAAGTCATTTATATAGTGCTTTTCACAACGGTGCATTGTCTCAAAGTAGCTTTACAATATTATATTATATAAAATGTCAATCCCAAATTGAGCAAGCCTAGTGCGACAGTGGAAAGGAAAAACTTCTGAAATCTGAATCTAGTAGGAAGAAACCTTGGGAGGACCAAGACTCAAAAAGGGACCCATCCTCCTTGGGTGGCCTAGATGTTAACTGAAATAATTATATACATAAATAATTAAATCACTACAGCTCAGCTATAGTGCACACTCACGAGTTTCAAACATGGATAAACTGCTTCCTGGACTCAGTGTCTCTGACTCCTGGAAACGTATTTTCCCTGGAACATCAATGTCAAAAAGATGTATCTGTGTAGAGAAGTCAGAGTACGTGTTTTAAAGCATAATGCTGATAATCCTTTAGCATAGGGTTGTATTAATTGATTACATATTAGGGTACATTTACACAATCAAGTGTGATTTTTGTCTAAAAAACAGTTAACTGGTCATGACAGCACCTTGATCAGTCTACACCTGCAAAAGTGCTGAGCTAGCAATTAGTTTACTGAGTAAATAACAGTTTTGTATGACAAACCTTTCTGTGCTTGACTAGTTGATTTCCATCAGGGCCAAAAACTATGCAGGTGTTATAGAGCTTCCCTCCATCCTCCTCTGGAATGGACCCTAGGAAAGTAGACATACCTTTTAGCATATTATGGGTCTTGGATACAGTCCGGTGTACCCTCTTTCAACCTTCTATATTTAGGTATCAGAACATGATTTAAAAAAATACATCTGGAAATTAAAACAACACATGACAAATTACACTATGTCATTATTTATTTAATAAAAACACGCCATACTGGAGAAGCAGTATGTAAAAAAAATAAATACACCCTTACTGCTTGCACAGGAATTAAGAGGGTAAGTATCAGCTAAGTTCTGCTAGTTAAATGTCCTCGATTAACTGATAATCAGCTAGTATGGCCTCTCCTCAGACCTGTGTGGACTGTGGCGGCATAGTGATTTAGGTACTGGACTCGAAGGTGCACGGTTTAAATCCCACCTCTTCCAAGCTGCCACTGCTGGGTCCTTGAGCCACAGTTGCTTGGATTGTAATATTGTAAAAGAGGTTTTGTCAGTTTGCTGTGTGTGTAACAGTGTCAAGGGATAAAGATTTCGCCAATAACCTTGGAGAAGCATTTTTTGCAGCCTGTGAAATGCTAAGGCCATTTCCAAACAATCTGAATTTGACCCAGGAATGGATGTACCACCGCATTCACCCCAAAGTCAGACCGTGAAATGCTCAGAGAAGTTGCAAAAAAATCTCAAACTGCACAGACGGCAGTTAGCATGTTTAATGTTCAAGGTCATGACTGTACAATTACAAAAATACAGAACAGGTATTGCCTGTTTGGTAGGGTTATGAGAAGAAAGCCTATTCTTTCCATAAAGAACATGGCAGCATTGCTTAATTTTATAAAGGATCTGAACAAAGTCAAGAATTCTGGAATCCTGTCCTTTGGACAGACGATACTAAATTGGAAATGTTTGGCCATAATACACAGAGCTACATTTGGTGAAAACCCAAACAGCATACCAGCAAAAACACCTCCACAAACTCTCAAGTACAGTGTTGGGATGATGATTTGGGCTTGTTTTGCAGCTACAGGACCCAGGCACCTCGCAGTCAGTGATTCAACCATTGTGTACCAAAGTATTAAAGAGACAAATACGAGTCCATCTATCCAACTAAAGTGGTGTGGTGGGATCCTAAGAGAGCTATGCATGAACAGGTGACCACATACCTCAATGAACTAAAGAAGTGGGAAAAAATTCCTTCTGAATTATGTGAGAGACTGATGAAGTCTTAAAGAAACAATGGGTTTAAATGATTGTGCTGAAAGTGGTTTTATGGTGGTATTTACTGATTCATGGGAAGTACTTTGTTTTTCATGCATGATTTATTCCATTTTAGCTTCATTTATGTTAAATAAACAACGAGACGGTGGCATCTGCCATGTGATTTTGTTCATCTAGGGTTGTATTTACCTAATTTTAAGACCTGCTGAGGACCAGATGTTTTTTTATTATTATGCCCTGACATGTTAAACCATTAAATGATGTACTTTTTATATGACTGTACATCTATGATTATCTCTAATGGGCTGATTTTAAAGGTAATATACCACATTAAGTAAATAAATAATTACACATATACATTTAAAATGTATATACACGTTACATTTAACGTACATTTAATATATACAGACATATTAAATGTACATATATACTTATATATTTTCTTACTTTAATTAAATGAAGAAAGTCTATATAAATTATTTTATGATCTCTGACTGATTTTTTTAATCTCCTAGCAAAAGAAAAAACAGAGCTCATCCCATGGTTTTGTTATTGCGCCTCCAATCCTTAGCAGTCCGTTGTCAAATGCTCTTCGGATGACAAAGATGCCATTATTTTTCTGTACATGACTGCCTATGGTCAGTCATGGGTATCTGTTTGGTAGTGTGAATGAAAGGAGTATATAGTGCCTCTTCATGTTGATTTGCCTAGTGACACCAGACTACAGTTAAAAAGAGAGTTGAAGGCTGAATTCACAAAGCTCAGAGGAAACATGCTTTCATAGTCTGAGATCTGTTAGAAGATAACAAACTCAGCTGACATCAAATAAATTGTAAGAAAATGGGCTCATAAAAATGCTGTTGCATCTCCAAACATACACTGCTCTTAAAAATTAAGCCAGTTATTGTTTTTGTGCATTTAATTTGGCATTAAAAAGGGTTTTGAAATAAGAGGTGTACAGAATAGTTGGTAACAAACCCACAAATATTGAAACTTTTTCAACTGTTGAAAACGTGATTACATTTGTGCTTGCATTTGGACTAAACGTGTTCAATCTTAGAAAAAAAAAAATTTTCCACTTGACCCTTCAGGTCCACAACCAACTCACCCATCTGGGATTCCTGATGATTTATCAATGCCCTTACATGGCTAAGAAAGTTTCTATAGCAGGTTCTATGGAAGCTGTACATCCCCTGTCCAGGTTGATGCAACTAACTCATAAGATACTAAATTGCTACAGTCTACTGTGCTTTATTTCAAGACAAAAGCCATTTTTCAGTACAACAAAGTGACCTTTGTTTTCATTGTTTTATGTTTTGTGGATTATTTTACAGACATTATATGGTTAGCTATTTTTTTCTTAGTTACTTGTGGCTTCTTTGACTTTTCCCAAGCATAAGTAAATATTCTGCTCTTTCTACTATTTCTACTAATATATAAAATAAAGCTGGTGGAACAGCAATTTATGTTTTATCATCAATTTATTCTTATGTTATTAGGCATTAAAATTATATATATGTAAATTGTATATAATAGTATATACACGTATATACACGCATACATACATACATATCTATTTATTAATTTATTTATTTATTTAACATACTGTCAAGAAGTCTGAATTAATAGTAAAGAAAAGATTGTGCAAAATTTTCCTAAATTTCTGGAAATGTGGGGTTAATAATAAGGTTTTTAAAAATGTAATAATTCTGTAAATTCAAAGAGGTCTCATCAACAAGTTATTGTAATCATACTTTTTTACAAAATCAGTTTCCACAAAAGGCTTTAAGGAGCAAAGATGGTCAGAGGATCTCCGGTTTGTCAACAAATTTCAAAGAAAAAAAAGTTCAAAGAACGTCAAGAAAAACTTCAAAGAAAGGTTATTAAGGGATTTGCCCATTTCTTGTTTCTTCTCTGAATCCGGTTATCCGTCATATTTTTTAAATATGATTTTTTTTCCCGGAACTTGTACGTATATAAAGGTATTCTTACCTTGTGAGGGTATAAGACTAAAGTAGTGTCACCTTAAATGTACCTTAGATTTTTGGCTGGATGATAGGCAGTCATAGAAAGCACACTGTGAATCTAACTGAAGGTTAAATTGGGGTTTTATTATCATAATAGGTCCTGTCTGAATTTAGCAGCTGAGAAAACACAAGTGTGGTTTTAGACTATGGGAATACTTGCATGCTGCTGATAGCCTGTGTATCACAGTTCTCAATATTTCATCATCCAGCTCATTGCCCCATATACAGTGTTACTTCCTCTAGGATTTCATTTACTGGCCTTTGTTAATCCTAAAGATACTGTATCCAGTCAGATGTGTATACCGGTAGGTGTGTTATTTTTTTTACCTAAGATCCTTGGATTTTAGGTTTGTATGTATGCTTATTGCTCATTTGTTTGTTTTGAACATGAGCAAAGCAAATGGGTTACAGTAACAGAAGTCCATACCAGGTGCCACTTGTGTCAGCTAAGAACAGGCAACTAAAACTTCATTTGCATTTGCTAACAAAATTTGGACAACATAAGACTGGAAAAATGTTGCCTGGTCTAATGAGTCTCGATTTCTGCTGTGACATTCGGACAGGAGGGTCAGAATTTGGCCTGATTTGATCCACCCTTTTTAGGCTGGTGGTAATGGAGGATATTTTCTTGGCACACTTTAGACCACATAATGCAAACTGATTATAGTTTAAATGCCATAGCCTACCGGGGCATTGCTGCTGACTCAAATCATCTCAACACAGATTCTTGAACATGAAAGTGAGTACTCAAAGGCCCCCACTGTCAACAGACCTCAATCCAACAGAGCACTATTTATTTTTAACAGGAGATTTGCATCATGGATGTGCAACCGACAAATCTTCAGCAACAGTGTGATGCTATCAGGTCAATAAATCTCTGAGGAATGTCTCCAGCACCTTGTTGAATTTACACCACAAAGAAATACTGAAGATAAAATATTTTGAAAGATAACTTTCATATATACTAAAATAAATATACACTAATGAAATCTCACCAATTCTTGTGAGCGCTGCATACGTAGCCGACAGAATAATGTTAATTGCTGCAGTATAGTAAAGTGGCTTATAAACCAAGCACGTTTGATAGAAACAAAGTTCAGTCAGATGTTTGTTGGAAACAGCATTTGCTAACTCACACCCGAGTACAAGAAAAGCAGTACTCTTAAAATATTAAAGCGTATGGTGTTTTTTTCTCTGGGGCACAAATAACAGGATTAATGTGCTTTTAGACTGCCATATTTCTTAAAGCTCTTTTCACGCATCATTTAATTGCCCTTTTTATTTACTACAAATATGTGCCAAGCTTGGACTTGTGTTATGCAGACTGTACCACAGGGCTAAGGTGATACACGTCAAACAAACACTAGGTACACCATGGAAACTATCAAAGTTTCAAGTCATAAAAGATTGTGTATTCTAATCATCAGCTCAATGAAAGAGCAACATGGCCTGCAGCTCTAGAACAATAAAAGTCGTTCATAAAAATATTGTCAGTTCAGCATCTTGGATAATTTTTAGCTTTATGTCTTCTAGGAATTCCTGATGGGTTAAAATTGAAATGTAACCAATAAGTAACCACTTTAAAGGAGGCAGTGGTTCAATGTTCACTCCTCAACTGCTTGCCTTAACTTAACAGCCTTGCTGTGAATGAGTGTATCTGCCAAATACAGTAATTTCTTTGTATGTTTGATAAGCAAAACTAAGAAGATTCTGAACGTGATCTATAGCCAGTGTTTTTACCAGTAACTACTTGCTATAAGAGGTGGAGGGCTTAAAGTTCCCCATATGGTATAGGCCTACGTGGAATTTGGTTGTCAGGGTTCAATTTAAATGCCTCACCACCTACGAGGTATATCCCACATTCCTTAGCAGCCTCTGACAGCACCTGGGTAGATTCTCCTGGAATCTTCTCAGCATACTCTGCAAAGTAACCCGTTCCATATGGAGAGTTGAAGCACTCCTACAAAAACAGAAAACCGTATATAACATACAGCTGCTAAAAAGGCATGAAACTGGCATAGGCATAATCTGGCATGAAACAACATAAAGACAAACATACTCACAGGTAAGACCACAACCTTTGCACCCTGGCCAGCTGCCTCCTTCACCAGCTTCCGAGCTCGGTTCAAGTTGTCAAGCTTTAACTTGGTTACATGAAGCTGCACCACAGCCAGGCGAAACTCTGTCAAATGTTGCGTTTGATCATTAGACAATGGCTAAAATATTACAAATCATCCATTTTAAACTGTTTAAACAATGAAAAACATACTGCACTGGAATTTTCTTTAGTCACGTCATGATACTGGTGTGTTTTGAGGAGCGGTAAGAAGCATTTCTATGCTCATGCTTCAGTAACGAATTCATTTCGGAGAGGGTTAAATGTAACATTGTTTGCTTGCCCTCAACGCAGTCGATAAAACAGATTAAGATCGATCAAATCAGTCTTGTGGCTAACAATTAATGACAATCTATGTAAGAATAGTTTTTTGTTAAATGTATTTTTAGCAAATATTGTCACAAAATAGCTTTACTATTTGAGTGGACGAATTAATATAATACAGGTCGATTTCAATGTTCACAAAAATTAGGTGATATTTCAAAATGAATGCAAAAAGGATCCCACAAGAACTGCTGGACAGTCTGATCCTGTCCATGTCCCATCACATCACTGTCAGTGTCGTCCAGTTTAACATGCTTCTGTTCACCTTGACTTTACAATTCAATTCAATTCAATTTTATTTATATAGCGCTTTTTACAATGTAACATCGTCTCAAAGAAGCTTTACAGTAATACAATTATCTAAAAGGCCAATCCCAAGTTGAGCAAGCCCAGGGCGACAGTGGAAGGAAAAACTCCCCAAAATGGTAGGAAGAAACCTTGGGAGGAACCAAGACTTTACGTTTGCTTTTCTGATTATCTTGTTGTTTTTTTCGCTTCATCTTCATTTTTAAATATCCCCTAATTTTTGTGACCAGTGTACTTCTTATTCCCCCTCCCACTGACACATACAACTGTGCCCGAGTTATACTGGACCGTGTTGAAAATTGTCATCAGGACTAAAATCTGAGTCACTGTGAGGGTGGGCTAGCCAACTGCCTAATTTTTAGATATTTAAAAAGTATGAATAACAAAGTACACATTCACAGAATAATTTACATCGATAACACGGGCCGTTAAAAATGCCATCAAAGTCACTAATTTATTTTTGTTTAATAAAAACAATGCTAAAAGAGTAACTTTTAAACAGCCATAGAAAAACAAAAAACAAAAGAGAGGCGTAACAGTAATGTTTCAAATGAAGGTGGTTCAGTGGTTACAACTCAGAATTAATCAGAAGGGAGTTTTTCCTTTCCTCCATCTTGCTCAACAGGGGTTTATGGTCTGTTACTTTTGAACTATATAAAGCTGCTTTGAGACAATGTCCACTGCTGTATAAATACATTTTGAATTGAATTAAATTGCACTGCTTTATATTCTACTGTTTATATTAGACAGAAGTTTGGAGAAAGTTAATGTCGAATGTGTCATTTCAATAGCAAGTTATTCAAAAAGTTATTATGCCTTTGCTATTTCCCTCATATTTTTGTATAATATAATAGAATATAATAAAATAATATTCCACCCTCCTTAATTATAGTCATGGTTTGATGTACGTAGAAGTCTCAGTTTTAATATAAGCAACGTTTTAAATATATTCCAATAGCAAATCAGACTGAAAGATTGCTTTTGCAGATTGCATCTGCCGCCCTCGTGGTCAGTGCTGAAATGGGCGTGGCATCCTTTGGGGCTCCCAGCATGCACTCCAGGCATAACATCAACAAACATTGACCCTGTTTCTAGGTCTATTGTTTATAGTCTTATGAGTTATACTGCATCGATTATGAGTTGAAGTAACTTATTTATTTAGTGTGTGTTTAATTGTATTTTTCTACCATACAGCAGAACTTAACTTTAAGCAAGACTGCTCACTCCTCCTTCCCACTCTAGTTGTACAAGTTTTGCACTGATTATAGCACACAGAGCTATTTCAGCTTAAAGGTGGGTTTCTAAAGAAAGTTTAACCAAAAGCTGATGCACCTACAACTGCTTCTGTGCTGCAATATTATTACAGCTAATCATTATTGCAGTCTGCTGGTGCTTTGGTTAGCACTCCTTCATAGCTCCAGTTCCAATTCCCCATCCTTTGTAGACAGACATTTAGACATTGTTCACCTTTGTGGATGGGCTTCCACCCACATTCCAAAAACGTCTCTAAATTGTCCTAGGATCAAGTGAGTTTGTTTAGGTGCCCTGTTATGAATAACAATTTGGACAGCAATTTGGTTCTTGCCTTGCATCCTGTGCTGCCAGTTATGCCCGGGCTCCCTACAACCCAGAACTGTATCAAGCAGATTGAAAATATATTGCTTACAAAAATTATTTAATTTCATTTAAAATGAAATATCCCCTGATTTCTGTGAGCAGTGTAGATACATGAATGAATGAACTCTATTATTATTATTATTATTAGTAGTAGTAGTATTAGTATTATTATCATTATTATTATCATCATCATTACCGCACCACTACAATAATTGCTAAATAAAGCTTCATCATAAGCATCCAAGTTTGCTTAGAACTAAAACTAAGAGTTTGATTCCATGCATTGTTTTCCAAACAACGTCGTTACAAGCGAACTTACATAATATAATAATGCATAGTTTAAAGTATTATGCATACACCAGGACTTTCATTTGCTTCACCGAAAACAACTATGGACTTCCAGTTTGCAGGAACATTTATTTAATTCATGAATATGGACCAATTTAAACGTAAAACATAGGTAAAGTTAAGGGTAACAGTAACATAGTTACACGTCACTTTAAACCGCCGAAGCAGATTCATTCAATTATGAAACATTATTATTAAAACTGAATTATATTATGCACTCACGTGCCATTGCCTTTGAAATCCCAGACATGGACGTCCACCGTTTAGAGAATCTCCTAACGCACTTTGTCTACAGCGGAATCTCTTTTACTTTTCTTATAGTCTGCACTTTCACTTTATGTAATATGAATGGCAGTTTTTGAGCACCACCTAGTGCACTAGTGTACTGTTCTTATATCCGAGACGCCGTCGTTTTCACCATCGCACCAATCACATCTTCCGTTCTTAGATTTCAAAATAAAGGTCTTAGCAAACCACATATGTGGCTATATCTATGTTTTTAAAGGAGGACGTGAGAAGAGTATGTAATTCAAAACAATGCCCGACCATAACTTGAAAGTACTTTCTCTTCTGTTGTGGTAGAGAAAAAGAAGAAATGTATAATATGTTCAAATTCAGCTGTAGCTAAAGACAAAACATCTGTTTAAACCACATGATGTTTGGGTTATCAGTTATCAGTTATTAACATGGGTTGAACAGCTTTAATCCAACAAGCCAAACTCCTGCCAGTAATACTAGTTCTGCAGTTGCTGAAAGAGCAGAAATACTGTATGTTTTTATCATTTACTATAGTGAGTCAAAACCAATATACAGTAAGTAACATATACGTGTACACAGATAAATTATGCTGAGAATACACTTTAATTTATACTGGTGCTTGTACCTTTATACATTAAACAGCCAATAAGTTCCAATAAGTAAAACCCCAGGAAAAAATGTACTGTGGGATTTCTTAGTAAAGCTGTACACTGCTTGACAGTTTTAATGTAAACGTTCACAGCTTGACCATAAAGTTTACATTTCTACTATTAATTTCTGATGGTAATTTGGTCACTTCATGGTTCTACTGTCAATTTTCATTTTTCCTGGCGCAGAAACACATTTCTAAATGATTAAGAAGGGCCCAGGGGTGTCATCAAGCCTGGGTGACGTCAACTTGATCTTAGATTGCCGAGCAAAATTATAGGGCATTAATTAATTTCTTCTAATTTCTTAATTTTCTACCTCTACTACCTTCCCCATTTAATGCTATTTTGTTTGATATTTTTCATCCATGGCAGAGTAATGGCCAATTTAGTATTAAATAATTAAACAACATTATTTGTAAGCACATTTCTTGTGGGTTGTGTGAGTTATGCGTCTGTTGTGTGGCAAGCAGAGGGGTACGGCTGTGCACCCTCTAAATTCTGTCCAAGTCCCAATACAACAAGTAACCCAAAAATACTTCTGGAAGGAACCCATGCTGGCTGGGCAAGGGTAAGACAAGGACTTATTCAGTTCAATAAAATGTTTGGCCACAACAGCAGAAGAACATCAAATTCTCTACAGTCTCTCAAGAACTCATGTATTGAACAGAAGTTTAAAGGGATTTTTCCAGCGCTTGTTTAATCCAAGCCACAAACTTAGGTTCTTCTATGAACAAAGTGTTTGGTTTAGTGAATAATGACTGACTCATTCACACTTCATACCTGTTTACTCAAATGTAGGGTCTCAGGAGGGCCAGGGACTAGGCCATAAGTCCATAGTAGGGCCACGTGACAGTGACGGGACACACAAACAATTGGGACAGTGGAAATATACCATTTGATCTAACTCGTGTCTTCACACCGGCGACAACCCTAACCTACCTTAAGACAAGTTAAGATAAACCCTGTTTATGAGCCCTGGTCACGTGACGTCTTACATACAGTCCAGTAGGTGGTACAAATGTAACTTTCAGTTGCATGGAAACAGGTTTAAGGAAGAAGAACATTTTTAGGAAGCTCTAACGTCCTTGTGCACTACCATACTAAACAGTACGCCAGATAGGACGATATACTACGTACTTAGCAGGCAAGTACCCAACCGGGACGTTAAGCTGCTTGTAAAAGTTGCTATTAGTAGCAGACTGCAACACTTTAAGTACTTTTTCATGTCTACCTGCTATGTGGCGTAAAGTTAAAATATCAAATTTCGGTCAAATTACTGGAGTCCATGGGTCCAAAATATGGCATCCTCGCTAAACACGCGTGCACGTGGAGTAGATGTTTATCCTGGACTAAACAAATGAACATACCAGCCTTGTACAAGTTCACACCAAATCACGTTCAATTTAACAGACTGTGTTTCCATCCCTTCCAGTTACAAAGTGCTGCACGTGCAAGCATTAAGTCACTGCAGTTATATTTGCCCAGTAGGACTTTTTCACTCAGTGTTTGTAAATGGAAGCGTAAAAGTGCAGACCCTGTTGATGAGGGAGAAGAAGATGATGATGATGATGATGAGTTTATTGAGGACATAGAAGTGGAGGAGCTCTTTCAACAGCAGGTTCCTACAGGAATAGGTGAAGAGGACCATAGGGTCTTCATCGTGCATCCTGATGTTAAATGGGGAGGAAAAAAGCAATACCTAACCACAGGTAGGTCATCACTAAAGCAAATCATAGACATGAATCAGGATGGATTTAGAGTGGCAAACCTGAAGGGCTAATGTTTCTAAATATTTACTTTGCATTTATAGCATTTAACAGACGGCCTTCTCCAGAGCAACTTACAACTCATACAGTCTTCATCCAGTTCATACATGCAGTTCAAGCAATGATGGGTTAAGAGCCTTGCTTAAGGACCCAACTGTAGCAGCTTGGCAGGGGTGAGATTTGAAGCCTGGTCCATCAGGTCCAGAGCCAAGTGCCTTAACCGCTAGGTGACCACTGACCTGCATCTATCACAATGGAAAGAATATTTATAAATGCCTGCTTTAAAATTTACGAGTTCAGACTGTTCACTTGAACTATTCAATGCAAGTGTAAAACACTGTTAATAATTAATTAAATTACTTTCATTTATGTATTTACTTAATCTATTTGAAATTTGTGAATTGCTAGATTCCTGTTAATTAAAGGATGGCTACTGTAACTCAAATTCCCACTGTATTATTTCATTTATTCACTCTGTCATTATAGTAAAAGAAGCATCATGCCAAATACTACTTAATCTAAAATTGTGTTTTTAAAAGCTGAGTATATGATTATTAAAAATTGTGAAAACTCCAAACAACAACAAACTCCAACAATTCTTTGAGAGTAAAATATGTACCCAAACAGACAATAGATGATCTCTTCCCTGCGTTTACTGCTTTTTATCCTTTCAGAGATAGGACAGTGCTGGGCTCTCCTCATTACTGGAAATGGAAAATTGATCTGCACTTATTTGTTAGCGCTACAATTTACGTCAGGACTGCATAAATCTCTCTTAATTGCCTCATGTCTGGGAAGTTAGACCAAAAAAGTTCCATCACTGCCATTGTAGGACACTTTAAGCAATGCCCTTAACCCACAATTGCATGGATTGTACCTTTGTAAGACTCGTGTTACCAATAATATATGTAAAGAATGATAAGGTAACAATCTGTATTTGGATTTCATGAAGTGAAAGACTGTGTGTCTTGTCTTGAAGCTTCTCTACAAATGGCAGAGGCTGTTGGTCTGGTGAACACCTTACAGAACTGGACAGTAGTGGACAAGATCGTCCTCTCCACCAAGACACCAGAAAAGAAGAGAATTTTTGGCAAGGGAAACTTCCAGACCCTTACAGGTCCTCGCACTTTCCTATTTGTCCCACTTGAGTAAGTGTATTTGTTAAGAGGTGAAATATAATTTCCCTTTTGGTCTATTTGTATAGAGAAAATCAGAAGAACACCCGGTGTTACGGCTGTTTTTATGAACATTGAGCGGCTGTCACCGCTGTCTGAGGTGAGTGCTGGTACTTTACTGAAGGACAGAATGAAACAATTTGCAAAAGATACCGACTACGTAAGCCACTGCCAGATCAGGATGTGGGGGCTCTGGTGTCTATTCCCACGTTTTTACTCCAATTCCACTAAGGGTCCCAATAATTAAAGAGCTGACTATAAACACAAAAAGAGTTTTTTCAAAATGGTGACAATGCAATTGCTGGAGTAATAATCAAGCAAACTACACTGCTCACGCAAATGAAAATGAAATAACCCCTTATTTTTGTGAGCAGTGGATTTACACTTATTTGAGGGCTATGACACTGTTCTGTTTCGTAGAATAACTGTGTCAAATCGTAGTCACAATCTCGACTCTGCCAAACTCTTGACTAAGAGTTAAGCTGCATGCTGATGTAACAGTGTTGGAGTGTATTTACAATGACGTATTTTATTTTCCAACATTCAAGAGAGAACTACAGGAGGCCTGGGGGGTGAAGGTTTTTGACAGATACTCGCTGGTTCTGCATATTTTTCGTCGTAATGCCAGAACAAAAGAAGCCAAACTGCAGATCTCATTGGCAGAGATTCCACTGCTCAGGTAAAGGACTATTGTAGTTTCTGCAAAATAAGCCGCTATTGAAAAATGTCATTTGCAAATCCCAATTGGAGCATTAAATTGATGGTGCATGTGAATTATTTTCTGTTTCTCTTCACTTTCCAAGGTCACGTCTTAGAAATGACGTCGCTAACTTGGATCAGCAAGGCGGAGGTTCAAGGTACATCATGGGTTCAGGTAATACAACTCGCTTTCCATGGGTTTGTGCCCAGGCTGCGTGCAATGAGTTGAGAACACCTTCCTCTACTGTGCGCAGGTGAAACTTTGTACGAGGTGCAGCAGAGGCTGCTGAAGGAGCGAGAGCAGAAGATTTGTACTGCGCTTGAGCGACTCAGGAAGAAGAGGCACCTGCTCCGTTCACAACGCAAACTCAGAGATTTTCCCATCGTCGCTGTCATGGGTTACACCAACTCTGGTAAGACCAGTAAGACCAATGTAATAATGTAATCAATTGTGGAGAAGCCATAGCAGAAGTAAACAGGTCTTGGTTTAAACCAATAGGTAAAACGACGTTAATCAAAGCTTTGACAGGCGACGCTGGTCTCCAGCCTAAAGATCAGCTCTTTGCCACTCTGGATGTCACAGTACATGCAGGTCAGCTACCCAGCTACATGACTGTGCTGTACGTGGACACAATTGGCTTCCTGTCTCAGCTCCCGCACAAACTCATAGACTCCTTCTCAGCCACTCTGGAGGATGTAGCACATTCGGTATGCACCTAGTCAGTATAAATCCTCAGTACTGAAACAGTGCACAATGTAAATACACTGCTCACAAAAATTAGGATATCCCTAATCCCATAATGAAATATCCCCTCATTTTTGTGAGCTGTGGATCATGCGAGTTGTAAAGTGTGTCCTTCCTCTTTTGTCAGGATCTTATAATTCATGTGAGAGACATCAGTCATCCAGAGACGGTGAATCAAAAAGTCAATGTGTTAAACATTTTAAAGAACCTCCAGATCCCCGAAACGCTCATGAACTCCATAATAGAGGTTCACAATAAGATTGACCTTGTTGAAGGGTAAGATCGCACACACTCCATTTTTGCAATGCATCAGGAGGGCAGGAGGAGACCATTGTTTGACTTATGTTTTGTATATACAATGGATGGCCAGTTTATTAGGAAAAAAAAAAACATCGGATTCCTTAAGAACTGCAGCAATTTGCCATGGCATGGATTCTACTAGGTGTTAAAAACGCTCTGCAGGAATATTGACCTATGCAGACAGGATAGCTTCTTGCAGTTGGCACCACGTTAGATGAAGGTACTGACATGCTCTAAACAGCTTGTTCTACCTCGTCCCAGAGATGCTCTATAAGATTAATAACTGTTGAATGTGAAGGAAAACTCCATGCCATGTTCCTGGAACCAGTTTTCACTGTTGTCATAGAAGGATGGACATGGTCAGCAATAGTACTCTGTGTGGGCTCTGCTGCTGTAGCCCATCTGCCTAAAGGTTTAGCCTGTACATTCATAGATGATCTTCTGCATAACTCCGTTGTAAAAAGTGGTTATTTGAGTTATTGTTCCCTTTCTTTTAGCTCGAACCAGTCGGGCTAATCTCCTTTTGGCATCAACAAGGGATTTTCACCCTGAGAATTGACACTCACTAGATATTTTATCTTTTTTTTGATCATCCTATGTAAACCTTAGAAAAGGCTGTGCATGAAAAGCCCAGTAGACCAGCCATTTCTGCAATACTCGGACCAATATGTCTATCACCAACAACAGTGCCAAGTGCTTAAGTCACTACAAAAGTCACTTAAATCACCTTTCTTCCTCATTCTGATGCTTAGTTAGCATGTGCATTTTGTCTTGAGCATGGCTTCATCCACGTGATTAAGATCAATAGATATTTGGGTTAACAAGCAGTTGAATAAGTATAGCTAATAAAATATCAAGTGTGTGTATATACAAGTACGAAAATACAATCCCAGCTTAGAAAAAGATAAGACAGTATGGAACGGTGTTTCTTACATCAACTTTGACGTTTATTTCATCGCATACTATTATATATTTACTGTTTTGTCTGGTTAACTTCCAAAAGCAGTGTATTTTTTCCCAGTCAAATATATTGTAAATTGGATCCCATTAACAATATATTGCATTGGTAAAAAAATATATGGCTTTTGGACACTTATTATGTAGTGGTTTTTGGACCAGTATAGGGTATAGGGACCCATGTAGTATAATGTAGTATGTCAAACATGTCCAAAATTGTTTGAATCTGAGTGTCCAAATGCAGTATCTTTTCTCCCAATAAAATATATTGGAAGTGGGATCCCATTTTCAATATATTGCATTGGTAAAAAAACGTATGACTTTTGAACAGTTGCATTATAGTGGTTTTCTGGACCAGCATGAACCAGTAAGAGAATGTCTGTGTATTAATGTAATAATAAACATTCGTTTCTGCAACACGTTAAAAAAATTTGTTGGGACAGGGCAGTTTAGAGCTAGAAATGAATTTTAAAAGATTCAGTAATGATGTGACTTCAAACAGGACAAATCATGATTTGGTACAAAAGCAGCGTCTAGTAAAGCATGAGAAAATTGTTGAATTATGTTTAAATACAATGTTCCTCAAAGAAAGAACTAGAAGGGATTTGCATATTTCTCCCTCTATAGAGCATTATAATCATTAAACAATTCAAGGAGGTGGAGAACTGCATCAAGAACCGTCATTCTACAATAGTTGATTTAAACACATGGGCAAGGGATTACTGAAAGGCTGGAAAGGATTTTTATTAACAAATTAAATGAACATGAAATATGAAACATACAATATCTCGATCTGAAATGAAATAAACGTCTAAATAAATGTAAGAAACACTGTGTTTGTATGTATTCTCCATACTGTCCCAGCTGTTTCTGATTAGGGGTTGTAACACTGATATTGTGAGAATTATTGAAAACTACTATAACTGTAACAAATACAATTCTCAGCTATGAGTCATCAGAGCCAGGAACTGTGCCGATATCAGCACTGCAAGAGCTGGGACTGGAGGAGTTAAAGCAGAGAGTTGAAGATGCAGTTTTGAAATCGACTGGGAAACGGACCATGATTCTGAAGGTGCAGCTCAACAGCCCGCAATTAGGGTAAGTGCATTAATGGGATCGTTTAGATTTATATATCCTATAGCCAGTTCCATTAGAGCGACATTAGAAGTTATTCTTAGAATAAGCCTATGGGAGAGCCATTGCTGGTATGCACTTCATTTGCTTTTACAAAAAGCACTGATGATCTACATCTATTTATTTAGCATTTAGATTAATAATTTCTCTAGAATTTCCTCTACTTTTGTGCTGCTTCTGCTCTTTATGCAATGTGTGAATTCAGGGATACTTCCTCGTAGTAACACCAGGCTTTTTTTAAATTTCTGCATCTGGTCCTGACACTTTCTTGACTTTCATGGGTGCTCCGAAACCTTCTTCACTGCAATTGAACCACTCTCTTTGAAGTGCTTGATGTTCCAGTAACTGGTTGATCAGGGAACTTACATACAGCAATGTCCGTGCCTGTGAAACCTTTTTGATGCCATGTAATGATGACTGCACATGTTTCCATGGAGGTAACCATGGTTAACTCAAGAAAACCTAACACAGGAAAGCACCACTACCAGCCAGGCAGCACGGTAGCACCGCTGCCTCACAGCAAGAAGGTCCCGGGTCAAGTCCCAGGGTGGAGCGGCCTGGGTCCTTTCTGTGTGTGGTCTGCATGTCCTCCCCGTGTCTGCGTGGGTTTACTCCGGGTACTCCGGTTTCTTCCCACAGTCCAAAGATGTGTGTGTTAGGTTAATCGATTACTCTAAACTACCAGTGACTTTTGTGTGTATGACAAGTGTTGAGATGAACTTGTGTATGGATATAACATTGTGTGTGTTGCTAAGATGTGAGCTATATATTTGGTAATTTGCTTATTGAGGAAAATTATCCATTGTACAAGAGCAACGTTATAGAAGCCAAATAAATAAACAAACAAACCACTACCAGCTTAAAGCAACCAGTCTGCAAATCCAAATCCTGGGTATTACCCCAACTTTGCTGTTACAACAGCATTTGTTCTTCTGAGAGGACTTTTGATGTTAGACAATTGATGTTAGACAATTAAGGGTGACTCACTTTTGGCATTCCATAGCAGTGATTATTCTGAAAAACTATGTCAAGATTTTCAGTCAAAGTTCACAAACCAATTCTCTGCAGTCTTTGTTGTTTGGTGATGAACTGACTTCTTGGAAGTGGAACCCTATAAATGTTTCATTTTTAGAGTTAGTGGGGTATTCAGTACAACCAGTTATACTGCCACTGATTTGGATTTTCCATAGACAGGAATGTATGTGGCAGCAAAAAAACTTCCACTAGTGACTTGAGGCAGTTATGTAGTTTAGCATATGAATTCCTATGAAAAATGTTCCACACTCCAATCCAGTACATGGTGGCAATGCACACAATAATCGGCGCATCGTTACATTTAAAAGAAGAATGAATTACAATGTATTGTGGAATATCTTTGTGAAAATACTGTGTATATGTGATTCCCATAGAATTACGGTATATTATGGGTATTAACACTAACCAGAGAATATGATTGTCAAATGAGATTTTGGCCAGAATCACAAAATGGTGCCTACCCTAAATATTATACTATTCAGTGACTATGGAACAACTTTAGGCATTTTTTGCCTCTTAAAAATAAAACAGTTCAGTCCTTATCTACAGGAATTATTTTTAATAATTTTTGAATTATTGAATTTTTAAAAAACTCTTTCTCCATTTTCTTTTCATGTCCTAAGAAAATCAGTAAATTTCATTATTATGAATATGAATATTTTTCTCTAAGATGCATACATGAATTCACTTAATTAACTGTTTGAGCCCATCGTCAGTGCACAATGCTGTATTTATTTCCAGCCATGTTATTCTTGTGTGTACAGTTGGCTGTATAAGGAAGCTACAGTTCAGGAGGTGCATGATGGCGACGATAACTGCACTGCCAACGTCAAAGTGCTCATCAGCGCTGCCGCATATGGCCGCTACAGGAAGCTGTTCCAGGTCACTAACAATGGTTAGATTGTCTTTTGCAAGTCAGTTATTTCCAGTAAAAATGGATTAGTAAATATTTGTTTTTGTTTTTCCAATTGTCTGTATAAACAGAATTATGAGCACAGCTGAAAGTACCAAACTGGTCTATCCTGATTTTATTCTCTTTAACAAAACAATCTGTAACAGTTGTCATGGTTTCAGCAAGTGTAAACTAAAAATAAAGCTTAAAGTCTTCAGTCCGCTGCTGTTAGTTGCCTTTGTACTTCACCAGTTTTTTGTTTAGTGCAATGACAATTGAGGAAAGTGGAATATAACCAATAAAGTCTCCTGCAATTATATTGAGGCTTGTTGAGTCAGCTCCAGGTTTCTGTTCCTCCAGCCATCTCCTCACACACTCCCAGTTCTCCATGGTTAGCTTCTGCAGTGACAGTTGTGGGTTGGATGCCATGAAGCACCGATCTGCTGTCAAGTTCAGGCCTGCTACAAAGAAGCCCTCTGTACAGATAGAACAAGAAGGACCACTCAAAAGCTAATCAAATTGTTGATTTATCCATGGCAGTTCAGGTGGATAAAGAGAGCTTTGAGCAGGATTGTGTGTTCAGTGGTCATCTTAAGTCAGGTCTTGGATTTATTGTACTGGGTAAGATAGTTTTTGTGACTATAATCAGCTTACTTATGACAAGTTTGTGTGTTTTAAAAGAAAACATTCAGTTATTCAGGTTTTAGCTGCAGGCTAAAATAGACTAGTGCTGTAGAACGACTGAAATATTTAATCATAATTATATTATTACTTTGTTATTATTAATTTCACTGCATTTTTTTATAAAGGCTTTCATGAAATCTGGTTTCAAATCAGTCAAGGCTGTTCATTCAAAATATTCAAAACAGCACTGTTCTGCATGGTTGTTTTTTTTAAACGAATAATAATAATAATAATACATTTTTCAGGTACCAAATCAAAGAATTGCAAAGTGAATGCAGGTGTCACTGTGTGTACAAGAGTGATTGCCAGAAGAAGTGCCAAAGTACGATATATTATTCTCCATTATTATTATCTTCTTTCCTAGTTGTAAATAAGACGCATGTACGCAGTGGAAAATCAGAATGGATACCAAGGGACCATGTTAATAGAAATCTTTTGGGGTTTTTTGTGTGTTTTAATAATTAAACGTTTTTGTTTTTTGTTTTTTTTAAACAATGAAATAAGCAAAATATCAGCCCAAAATGACTTTAAAAACTGATGACCAATCGTGTTAGGAAAACAACAAAAGTTTCAATAACTACAGGGGCACACGTTCATCAAATGCTACAATGAAACTTATTTAGATTGCTGCAGGAATGTGTCCCAATACCTTTAAATAATGAGCCCCACCATAACTGGTATTTTAAATATCCATTATACATGTCCCCCTTGCTTAGTCGTTAGTTATAACTCTTAATTTTGTTCTCACCTGGACGACCAGCATATTTCTGACGTTCAAGATACTGGATAAGTTCCTCAGCATTGGCCTTATTTGCCCAGCAGTATGGGATTTCCTTCCACAGCTCTTTATGCCGCTCTGCTGTCTGATCCTCGTAGGACAGCAGCACCTGGTAACCTGCTGACCACAGGCCCCGCAAGGTTATATCAGCCTAAACAAGCAAGCCAAATGAAAGCAGAATTAAACACATCAAAAAACAAGTGTATGTATATTAACAGAAATAAAATACTCAAATATGATATTTCACCTACATTGGGTGGTCCCAATTTAGAGCCAAAAGTTTTCTTAAAGAAGTAAATTAACTCCTCGTGTAGGTGTTCGCTTAAGCCTTCAAAATGACTACAGGCGAGGATGACGATCTCTTTGGGGTGGGCTGTAAGCCACTCAGCGACACTCTGTAGGGTTTCCTGTATCACAGTCATTATTGTTGCATACCTGTTCATCTTTGCAATAACAAACATACATAGCAATAAATAACGGAATACAAAACAGGCCTTACCACAACTGTGACCTTGGTGTAGATGACATGGGTGAAGTATAGATCACTTGAAATGTCATTTTGTCTTCGGGCAATTCGGAGGTCAAAGTATCGGATTCCTGCTTGGAGTTGCTCTGTTATGTTTTCGAGCTGTTAGAAATTAAAATGGGGAAATGTATCATTAAATAAGAGCGGAGCTTTTTGTTAATCCAGTTTGTCCTTCAAGTTTCTGTTATTACCTGACAAAGTAAGAGAAGTATCTCCTCCATGACACATTTTAAACTGATGCTTGTGCATTGGTCAATGGGCAGACCAGTGCATTTAGAGAAGGACGCTCTAAGCACATACACAAGCCCAGGTGTGCCGGACTGATTCATTATTTCTAACATCCCTCCCATATCTAGATCACAATATCTGTTCTTTTGGATATCTGGGTAAACTATGGTTTGAAACTTTGGATTTGAACCCGATCGCAGGGCAAATGACATCTGTGCTACAAGATGTTGATAACTTCCCACAATAATGTATGTAACATGCTGGAGGAGATCACGTCTTGAACATAGTTGATGTTCAAGGGCGACAGGAAAGTACCACCAAACGTGACATAGCTTAAATTTGCACGTATGATTCAGTAGACACTCCAGAGGCTGCAACTACATGTACTGGCTTTACATACACACCTGGGTAGTAGCCCATCTGTATATGATGGGACGAGTGAAACAGAAGAGAACTCTATCCAGCAGCCTTAAGGAATCAGATTCTGATCTGACCAGTGGAGAGGTGATGTCTAGACAGTAACTCATGGCATCATGACTGCCTGTGAGGGGTAAAGTCAAATGTTTTTTTTACAAATGCTGTGAAGGAATGATGCAACATACATATAAAACAAGTATAGAATGCTACTAGGAGTACAGTTATATTCAGGGTTGTTAGCATAACCCAGATGTACTATTCCAATGATTTTGCTGACTTGACAGCTTCTCGCAGTTGCTACAGACTTGTCAGCTGCACATCCATGTGAATGTCCTGTTCTACAAAATCCCAAGTTTGCTCTAATCGATTGAGATCTGGTGACTGCAGGCCATCAGAGTACAGGAGTACAACAACTTATTGTTATGCTCAAGAAACAAATTTGAGATCATCTGAGCTTTGTGACATGTCACATTATCCTGCTGTTAACCACCAGAAGATGGTACACTGGGTTCCTAAAGGGATGAACATGGTCTGCAAATTTTGCACATAAGATATTTATGTTAAGAATTATGTTGGTTAGTGTGTGTAATAAAGTGGTTGGTGAGTGTAGGTTTAAAAACAAATAAGTTAACTTATTAATAATTAAGCTGAGGTGAGGAGAAGTCACAGGTTGCAGACAGGACTGTGTTGCTTTCCTTACAAACGTTAAAACATGGATGTTTGGAGAAAAAAAAAAAAAAAGTCAGCGCCTCACCTGGTATGGCTAGGTTACTTAGGGGAATGTCCCACAACTCCTCTGGTAAAGCTGACATCCAGTATTCGTTGTTCCTCTCGCTTGGCAAAACAGGGGCCATGTGTGGATCTAAATCTGAATACGTTTAGATATAAGGGGTAATAATGAGCAACATCTGTATTCGTAATGAGGAAGCGCCAACAAATTGGTGCACCACCCATAGTGCAAGCGAACATGAAATCTCACTTTTTCAGTCATTCTAATAGGCTACAAACTGCAACTACCATTTTTAACTCGTGCAGTTTGTTTGTAAGGAACAGTGTTGCAATTACCTATAACAGTTGTATAGTGTAAAAGTCCATAATTGCATGTTGGAGATTTTTTGTTACAACTGCTGCTACAGTACATTAACATGGTATAAAGTGTAGTGTAGTCCTGTATGTCAAGAAGCAGAGAAAAACATAATGTTCTCCCCCGGATCATCCTACACAGACTTGCAGAGGCAGGTCTGGAGACATACGGGAATTCACTGAACACAGTCCGAGGTGCAGCTGCATCACTGATCAGTGCTCTACTACCATCACAGTTCCTAAACACACCTCTCGACTTGGACAAGCTTCGAACCAAATAATACATTTGCTGCAGCTGATGCTTATAATTCATCTGGCTGTATAGATAACTTTTATTTTAAACTTCAAGAACTAAGACAGATGAATTGAACTATTTAAGCGTATTAATTACAGTTCAATACACAAAGTCTGCATTCATTGTTTTGAAAGGTAAATAAGTTTGTCTGACTGACTTTGTCTTGTATCAACTGCATGAACCTTAAGTTACTACACTAATAAAAAATACTTTTCCATGAGTTCCATGAGTATGCCATGAAAATCGACATTGTTCAGCCAAAACAGTACAACCAAACACAGATGAAATAAAAATAAGACTGATTATCTAATCACAACAGCACATACAATGGCGTAAATGAACAGTTGGTTCTCATAGTTGAGGTGCTGAAGGTGGCGGGATAAATGTAAAGGTGTAAAAACCCCAAACAATTTTGAGGAACATATCTGTATGGTCAAAGGTGTTCGGACCATCTCCTAAAGAAGGAGTGCTCCCAGTACGTGGTGGCTGGGTGTTGAGAGCGTCAAATAAATGTGTAATGCTGGTTAGGGAAGATCTGTGTCACAAAACACAGTACAACACCCCCTGCTCAGTATGGAGCATTCGCAGGCTGATCAAAGTGTTTGCTATACTAATCCCAGGGCAAAGTTGTTGAACGTCTGGGGCTACTGAGTCCCATCTCGTTTTCAAGTGCACGGTCGAGAACATGGGCACCGTTTACCTGGGAAAGTCATGGCCAGTGTTGCCAACTTAGCGACTTTTCAGACCCCTCTAGTGACTTTTTGAAAAAAAAAGCCACTAGCGACAAATCTAGCGACTTTTTCTGGTGTTGTTTGGAGACTCGGATGTGAACGCGCATATCGTTCTGAAATTACTGTCCTCAACTAGTAGCGTTTTTATCCCATGAACCGGCCCTCATCCCAAATCACTCACTTCTCTCACAGTAGAGCATCTGCAATCAGAGCATTAGATCCACACCACTCCACGTACGGACTACAAATAAATTGCGCATGCTCGAAGCCAAAGCTGCCACTGATCCCACCCTGGCTTTCAGAGCGAGATGTAAATGTTTCTTCAGTGTGATGTAAAAAAAAAAAACAAATAAGTAACTCTGCCAGGGTCTCTTTTCAGGTCACTTTGCCGGTCCCAAGTCCGGATAAAAGAGGGGGGTTCCACCCCACATAACAGTCTTTTGATTAAATTTGATAGTTTAACATTTAACAATAGAGGACAAAATTGATTTATATAATGTGGGTCTGATATCGCATTAAAGTCATGTTATTTTAGCCTATTGATGGCCTATTTCAATGACAAAATAAATAAATAACAAACCAAAAATCAATACAAGAATTTTCATTTGTAGTTCTAAACACGTTTAGGGTTTTTTTTTTTTAACTTACTGTTTGTCTCTCCCACGATGTTATTCTTCTCTTAAACGCAAATGGACCCTTATGCAAATTAGTATGGCGATGACGTCATTTAGCACCTTCTACCGATTTTTGGGTGAGCCTACGGCCACTTTCCTTACTGAAAGACTTGGCTACCTGGTCACGGCACCAGTATTCACAGTTGGAAGAAGACGTTGAAGACGCGGTTGGAGGGAAGTGTGCTGCTCCGAATAACTTTCTTCTGGGATATCCGGCCATTCAGTGTAGACTTCAAGTCCTTAAATTTGCTTAACACCTACCTAAACATGGCTTTAACGTTTTGCATAATCGTTGTAAACAAAATAAAGCGCTACGACACGTCATAATAAGGTTAATCCGCGCTCCGTTTTTAAGTCCACATTATCCAACCCGCCAACGTTACGGTTTTTCGGCAGTTTTCTTTTCTTTTGTCGCTTGTTGTTTCTCCGGTGGACTTCCTCAAACGATTTGAGTGCAAATGCTGCAGGAGATTCTGTATGTAGATATTTCCTCGTTCCCTACATAGTTGTGCTCAGCTCACGATAAAGTCAGCAACGCCGAGGACAGTTTTACTTTCTTTTGTTTAAAACCATGGTATATAAAGCCAAATGCTTCGGATATTTGTTGGACAGCCTGCTCTATATTCAGTCCTTAAGTCATTTTAGAGACACGTGTTTTAGAAAGTTACAAAGCTCTCACTTTAACTACAAATAAGTGGTGCTTTAGGAGTTTGTGAGTCTGTGTAAGGTTCTATATTTTTGCATAATTTAGTCTAAGCCCATCCTATTTGTAACAAGTCCCTCAAGTAGAACCCAATTAAACAAATGTAACAATTTTGCTTTTACTGAGGGGAAAATGCAAACCTATGTCATCAAATTAGCAGTTCATCTGACAGAAGTCAGGTGCCTTTGTGGGCATCAGGAATCAATAGGATGGCCATAGGGTGTGCAACCCCAAATCAGAAAAAAAACAATGTTGGAAATATGGAAACAAGAATATGAAAATGTCAGGGTCATGACATTACTCCAAAAAACATATCGTGGAAAGACGCGAAGTGAGCAGTGAGGAAATCCACTAATATTCCAGAGTTGAAGGTGATCTGCACTGAGGAATTCCTCCAAGGACATCGCCAGTTACTGGAAATGTTGCTCCAAAATAATCATCAGATCATATCACATATGGATTTGAATATGTATTTATTTATCATAACCATTTGCATGTTAAAACAGGTATACGTAGTGGTAATAGCTTCTCTTCAACAGGTCATTAACTCTGCGCTGCCCTCCTAATACCAAGTCCATAAAGTAATGGTTTGCCAACTTTAATTGAGAACTTGGGTGGCCTGCACACAGAGCCATGTCCAACTCCATCAGACACCTTTGAGTTAAACTGGAAGGTCAACTCTGAGTCAGGACCTGCTGTCAAACAGCACTGCACGACCTCACAGTCAATCTAATGCAAAGCGGTTCAGAAAAGGGAAGGGCAAAACCTGTATCAATAGCAATGTTTTTGGACTATATTGTGTATATTAAAGCTTGTAATGTTCTCATGTTGCTCTAGCACCTTTTCAGTATTTGGCTGAACATACTAAACATGCTCAGCATACAGTACTCAGTAAGTCAGAATATAGTGGTGGCTGTAGAGGTGATTTGGCTTCATTACGTTGATTGTTTCTTTCACTCGCGTGTCTTTTGTTTGAATCTTTTAAATACGCAATAAGAAATGTACATTATATATACACAGGTAATGTCATGATAAATATGGGAATAAAGAATTCTAATGCAGGAATAAGAGCAAAAAGAATACAGATGGACATGCAGTAGACAGTTACCTGTGGGAAAAGCATTGGTCATGCTTAAGTTGAATGACATTGTGCAGAAATATTGCAGTTGTGATCCATATCCATATTGCAAGCTGAAATGTAGCATACTTGTTACTCATGTACTAGGTGATATCATGCATGCTGTGTTTAGTGCAATCTACTGTATAATATACAGTGTGTACAAAAGCCTGAGATAGTGAAAACGCTTCCCTTTTGCTTTTGTGCTTTCGCTAGTCCAAATTCTTCTCTTTCTCAAATGTAATGCACAAATCACATGGTCAGCATAACACTTACAACGAGAAGTTGAATTTGAGAGAAAACCTTAAATTACGGATTTTAGTATGTTCCCCTATAATTGCATTAAGCACTCTAGCTGGTAGGGACTCGGCATGTGTGCCTGTGCAAAATCTTGTGCTCCATGTTATGCCAGCATGATTTCACCATATTCCAAATAGCATCTTATGATCTTACTTAATGACTTCAAGTGCCCCCATAAATGCACTGTAGCCCATGAGAGTCAGCCTCTTGATCACCACTTGATCTTCTACAGCTGTGTTTTGTGCCATTATCCTGCTGAAGTATGACTCCTCCACCAAGAGGCCCAATTTTTTGGCTCCAACCGTATATCATCTATGATAAGTGCTGTGTTATTCTCTGTAAACCGAGGCCTTGGGTAACGGCATAATCGCTGTTAGATGATCAGCCTAGTAACAAAGGGTAATGTAACACAAAAAGTGTTGTATTGTGGTTCCTTAGCGTGGACTAGTCACAAAATATACACCTGCATTATTATAAATAAATCTGACACATAAGCTACACGAGTCTCCAGGTACTGGAGGATTGGAGCCGGAGTTTGTCAAATATTTCACATTTCAGACTCTACTTACTGCTACAGGCCTCCTAATATATAGTATGTTTACATTCATTTTTTGAAACTTGATGACCAACAACTATGTTTATAACGACCCGGTGGTAACAGATATTCTATGTACCAGTAGTCTAGTTCAGAAGAAACATCTACTCCGCATACATTCAATTTCTCTAACGACTGTTGCCAGGACAAGCCAAAATTGGACAGGACTAGCACAATATATCAGTGCATATCAGTGATCAAATCAATAGGTTAATAGCTAAGCCATATAAATATGTGCACTGCATGATTTTAAAAACAAATCTTCATTCAAAAAGTCTTAAAAACGAACATCTAAAAGTTCAACACGAAGAGCACATCCTTTGCCAAAGGTGTTTCAAAAGCTGCTTCATCATCTTCATCACCGTGTGCTCCTCCTGAGCAGGAATTCGTTCAGTGCTACGACTGTAGGTATAAACTGACCCTCAGTCACAAAATCACCAGCTATGATATTGAGGCAGCCAGTGCTGGATCCAGGCTTCTGCTCCCTGACCCAGTGGAGTAACATGGGGTTTGTTGTAATGACCATGTCCTTTAGTGATTCCATAGGATGAGAACAGATGTACTTCAGGTCTACAGTGAGATTAATGCCAGTCACAAAGAATCCATCTGTGGAATAATATAATATATATCATCAGAAACATGATTTTTGTTTACTCAAAATAATTGTATAAAGGTTCAGGTAAAAGACAGATTGCGAGTTACCTGGACGACCATGTTGTTTCTTGCGTTCAAACTCCTCAATGAGTGATTCTGCTTTACATTTATTAGCCCACCAGTAGGGGATGTGAGACCACAGCTCTGTGTGGCAATTGGCTACGTTGTTTTCATATGAGGCAATCACCTGATAGCCTGAATTCCACAGGTTCCTGAGTGTGACAGGGACCTGAAAGGACAGATGGTAGAATTGCATTTATATCTATATAATACACTTACTTTTTATAGTATTATTTATATGCTTCTCGTAGCCACTTAAATCCAACCGAATTAGTGATCTGATGCAGAGCCATTTCCAACTGATACAATATTACAATGTAAAATCCAGGGTAAGGGGCAATATAGTGTTCGTTTAAGTGAACAGTTTTGTTTCTGATTTCCAGTACCTTAACCACTGCACTACTGCAGTCTCACACTTCCCAGGACCTGTAATCACAGAAGGCTATGGGTTTTATCTTTAGATTATAAAGTGCACTTTTTAATAGGATTGATTCAGGGTCGTGGGCTTCGATCACTTTGAGCAAGAGGCATAAAAACAACAAAACAGGGCACACATGCTCAGACTCTCACTCACTCGCTGGGTGACTGTGGAGCTTTTAGGAGCCAGTCCTAACCACACGCCACCTTGACGCCTCACTAAATATTATTAATGTTTGAAAATTGATTCTAGCCTAGATTTTTTGCTGGTTGGAGTCTGAAGCCTATACTGATAACATTGGAGTAAACAGAAATGTGTATCCTGGACAGGATGCCAGTACATTATTCAGAGCTTGGAAGGGGTCGCTGTTGATGCACTGGGGTGGTGGTGTTCCATACCAGCCTCCCCCACCTCAGACTTGGCCAAGAATGTGTTTGTGTGAAACAGGCCCAAATGG
>JAUZST010009702.1:0-22542 GCA_034779995.1 Parotocinclus haroldoi | reverse complement strand
CCCCCCCCCCCCGTACTTGATTTGATCCAAGTTTACTTCCAGTTAACTTGCACACACTGCTTCCACTTCCTCTAAGACACATAATGCCAGTCATTAGGGAGACTAATGCACTTGGATACAGGTGCTAACTGCATCCCCTATGGTACATATGAGCTGGAACCATTGAAGTTAGAATTCTGAGTTTCCACTGCATTTTGTTCGTTCTTGTTCTTGGATCATGGATTGTCTTATGTGCATTTTTCATACTGCCCTAACTTTTTCCAATTTAAGTTTTACAAGACGCTTTTAATCAAAACAGTACCAGTATGCTTTTGACAGTAGTAGGTTCTCTAATGAATCTCTAATGGTTGGGTTGTAGTTCATTCTCAGCACAGCGGTGGCATCAATGTGATGCTGGTATGTTAGAGTGAGTTGCACTGGTATGAGTATTTAGTGTGTAAAAACTCCAGCAGCACTGCTGTGTCTGATCCCACATCAGTGCTGAGAATGATCCACCACCGAAATAATGCCTGATCTCTGGTGGTACTGTGGGGGTTCTGGCCATTAGAGAACAGAGTAAAGGGGACAAACAACTGAATGTTTTGGTTCTTGTACAAAGACAATGAAGGTCATTTCATAACACAGTGTGTAAAGAAACAGATAAACTACAATCTGTAATTGTAAAACTACAATGTCAATATATATGGTGACATATGATATATGGTGAAGTAAGTAAAAATGGACAAGTGTTAAACATTATGATGTGATTGGTGGGAATATACAGTGTTCTCTCGCCACTTCGCGGTTCACCTTTGCGGACTCGGTGCATCACGGGTTTTCCAAAAATATTAATGGAAAAAATATAACGCTGATTTTCGCTGTTTCGCAGGTTTTTGCGGAACTCGATCTGCACATGCGTAGTACGTGTGCTATAGTTAACATATACATATGCATGTATTTGATTAACTTTTACATTAAAAAATTACAAAATGTATACAAAAATATATTTAAAAATATAAATTCTGACAATAAAGGAAGTTATAAATAATAAAATATTACGATTTACAGTAAATAGCGTATTTACTCAGCGGATGAATACGCACCAAAAACGAGAAGTAGGCTAAGACTAGAGCATCGCCTGTCTGAGTCGCTACTTGCCGACATGACAAGTTTTTGCCTGCGGTGTTGTGTTCACTGTTTGTGAAAGTTTCATTATAGACTGAATTAATTTAAACCCTATGATGCCACCCAAACGTTCTGCAAGTTCTACGGCTAAAATAGTGTATAAATACTTAAATAAATATAGCGTCCCAACTTCGCAGATTTTCGTTTATATTGCAGGTGGTCCTGGAACGTAACCCCTGCCATAAACGAGGGACCAATGTAAACGTTAGCAGTGTAGTTAATGCTATATTTTTTGGCATGTATGCTGAGAGGAGGAGCTGGGTTTCTGCAGATATTTTCACTTTTTTTTTTTTTTTTTACTTAATTTTTTTCTCTATTTGTAGGCATGGGTGTGAGTTTTTGGGTGGATGGACATGCAGTGCATCATTTTCAGAGCAATCTTGTAATAATAAATTGACAATGAGCAAGATGGCTGTTCAATAAACTAAAATAAATTTGTTAAAATGTTAATTAAAGCATTCATTCATTGTCCTATCTGTATTCTCCTCATCTTTTTACGAGATGCCAGTGCCTAACCGGCAATACAGGGAGCAAAGCAGGAACAGGCCCAGACAGGGCACCAATCTTAATAATGAATTTCTGTGCCTTTTATACCATAACTTGAATACCTGAAGTATAAAAGAGCCACAAAAGCAGCAAATCCTGCTTCTACTTGGCCACACAATGCCATGGAACCAATACAAAAAGATATAAGATATAAGATTAAAGATAAAAAGAAGTAACTTGTTTCACCCCAAAAATATTTTATAATCTCTTCCTCATATCTTCTTCATGTTTGAGCCATCGGATCTTGGGGGCAAGACCTATGCAGTAGTACACTTTGTGGCTCCAGCTTAAAGCTGAAACCTGGCCATACAGATTGTAATCTTGATCACTGCTGTGCTCTTAAGACTCACCTCCTCACTCAGCACTCACATGAAGAATGAAACATATTTTAAAAGAATGTGGTGGTCTAGTGCATAAGGACTCTGGGCCAGAAGGTCCAGGGTTCAAATCCCACCTTTGCCAAGTTGCCAGTAATAAGTCCCTGAGCCAGGTCATGAACCCACAACTGCAAGTCACTCTGGATAAGGATGTCGGCTAAATGACGTAAACGTAAATATAAAAATAAATAAATAATTACTCTTTGTAACTGGATTGTGTTCTTGGATTATTGCTTATTTGTACTAACATGAGGTAATGTCTGCTACGAAGAAAACAAAGCACTTCTGCAACTCTCTCTAGATAAGGGCTGTAAATGTAAATAAACTGATTACTGGACTGGACCTTTTACAGTGAAACAGAGAAATAGAGAGATAGTTTTGCAATCAACTTATCAGGTCTGAAAATTAAAGAACCTCAAATTCTGAATTTTCTGCTTCTACTTAACCTCATGAGAAAGAGAGAGAAAGAGAGAGAGAGAGAGAGAGAGAGAGAGAGAGAAAGAGAGAGAGAGGGAGAGAGAGAGGAGTATACAATGGAAAGTCAGAATGCAAACTTAATTGGTTACATAAGGCAGTTCAAACTCTGAATTTGTTCAAAGTCAGAATCAAATGTACTTTTCTGCATTAATGCTGGGATCACAGTACTGAAAATGACCCTTGCCAAAAGCCCCAACTCAACCCCATACGATAACAGACCCTAGCTTTTGGACTTGTAGCAGATAACACTCTGGATGGTCCTTTTCATCTGTTCCAGAGTATACAGTGTCCATTTTTCAACTTCTCTGGACTCTGAGGCATCTAGGTGGTCTGTGTGGCATCATTCTGTAATGAATGCTTGCACAGAGGAAACCATTCGCCATAAAAAGTCAACAGAATGAATCTGTTTCAGACCCCAAAAGTTTGCATGCCCAAGTTAACACGTAATTAGTGATCAAAAGCATGAAAATGTGCAAGAATAAATGTAACACTTACAAATAATAAAACACATAAAAGAAGAGAAATTTAAAGACATAAAATAAGTGTAAATGAAGTGCAACTTTATAGGCACTGAGGCTAACGCAGATTCGTTACGTCTTATCACTGGAGCAGCAAGACTCTCAAATCACACCCATAGACTGATATACATATACATAATATAATAATAAAATATCATTAAGATCATATAAGATCATGCCATAGTGGCTGCTGTTCTGGCTTTTATGCCAAACCGTATTGGTGCATTATCACCACCGCCAAGAGCGGATTACGTACATGCCAATCTATTCAAATCGAACAAATTTGTACCAATTTATTCAAATTTGGGGAGAAAAAATTAAAACAGCAGAACACAGCACTGATCAAACAATTGAATTTAATTTGAAAAAAAAAGTTTAACTGAAGCCAAGGTGAAATAGTCTATAAAAATTACACCTGAAAAGCTCAGATCTATATAAGGAACTGATGTGATGTTGGTTGCATAACCACACACCAGCACTTTCACCACACCCATTTCGTCAGTCATATGGCAGTACTCGATTTGTAAATTATGAGGTGCCAGAGTATATATCAAATAACAGCAAGGTGGAAAACCCTAGCACATGTATTTGCTGAAATGCATTATAGTGCATGCAGTACTGTTTGTTTATTCTTTAACAGCTTATCGGCATCAATAGCCATCCAGCAAGACACAAGGTTTACATCCATACACAAGTTCATCTCAAAACTAGTCTCACACACACACACACACACACACACACACACACACAAGTCAATGACAATTAAGAGACAACAATTCAGGCATGTCTTTGGACTGTAGGAGGAAACCGGAGTACCCGGAGTAAGCCCACTCAGACACTGGAGGACATTCAGACTCCACACAGAAAGGACCCAAGCCACTCCCCCCTGGGATTGAACCCGGGACCTTCTTGCTGTGATGCAGAGGTGCTACCCACCGAGCAGCCCATGCAGTACTATGCAATGCTGGCTATACTACAGTGTTCTTAAAAAAATAGGAGATATTCTTGTGAGCTTTATATTTGGTTAAATGCACTGCTGCATTCAGCAGGAAAAGCAGAAGAATGCAAAGTGTTTTAATGTTATAACAGTAATTGTTCTCGCTGTAATTTGTAGATTTATTTTCTCCCGTTTGCTCTTCCATGCTTCCTTTACTATAAACACTCACCTCGTCATCATCTTCATACTCTACATCTAGAATACCAGAGTCCTCTTCTGAAAGCGGACTGCCACCTGTCCGGTCCACCTCTGTTCCGGACCCCATTTCCTTACGCAATCTCCACCCACTTCCTGTCCGCTGCTGACGTGTGACTGCACTGTCGCGAGAGCTCCGTACCTGGGCCTGGAAAATATACACACTTCTGTTTATAATGAAGCAGGTTAAACATACTGGTTTTGAGAGATGAACTGTTCTCTGAAAATCTGCAGTATGGGAAAATGTTGCATGCTGCCGTTTATAATTCTTAGAAAACTTGAATCATTGGAATCACCGGTCATACTGCATGTTAAAAAAACAGAAACAGAATCGGCCAAGGACATCGCGTTTGGTAATCCTCGACAAACCGAAATAAAAACCTGATATAAAACATGAAAATGATTGTTCATCTATGCCAATCCCAATGATTAAAAGCCAAATATATAAATAGCCCAAAATAATATAACAATCACTAATTCTACACTAATCCAAAAGACTGAACATGACTGAAGCATTAGGGACTCTGAAATCCTAGTCAACAGGCAAACAGGACCTCCTTAGAATATAGGTTATACCCGATTTTTTAAAATAAATAAAAGAAAAAAAGACCAAAATGCAAGTGGGTTACAGTAGCTCTCAATGTTGTCTTTGGTGGCTTTTTGTCTGTTCCTTAGAAGAAATTTCAACATCATAGTGTGATAAGGAACAAGGAAACAGGTTATCCGTTTTTTTTTGTTTTTTTTTTGTTATAAGCATTTTAGCCTTAAATAAATATGTGTATGCACGTCAAACGTCCATGCTTCGACGGGTCAGTTTCGGTTGCACAAGGAGGCCTACACAATATCAGGCAGGTGGTTTTAATGATATGGCTGAACGGTGTATACACTGAGCAGATAGGAACAGTAGTCCTGTTACAACAGACAACAGACTGATGAGGGAGCATGACATCACTATAATGTCATCAGATGTGCAGTCTGCTTGTATATGTAATACGAGAAAGGAAATCAATCTCCCTCTGCGGTACTTTATTGGCAATACAATGTGTTTCTCATCAAGTGCATGTACTAGGCAGGGCTAGAGAAATGCTGTATAGATGCCCCAACACTGCTATTCAAGGCAGACTTATTTAAACAGCACTCTTTACAATAGAGCATTGTCTTAAAGCAGCTTTATAATTTTAGATAATCTTTTTATATACAAGGCCAATCCCAAATTGAGCAAGCTTAAGCACATTATATTTTGGACCCAACCCTCCTTGGGTGCTACAGGATCTTCACTACAGAAACATACAGCAAGCATGAGCAGAGTATGGTTGTGCAATATTTTTGCTATCCTAATGTTAGCTTTATTAAACAGGTAGATTTTCAATAACCAAAAATGATGCTATAGATAACAAGAAAAAACCAAGAGTAGAACTTTCCTTTTTTTAACAAAGCCACAAATAGTGTCACATTCAAGCAGACTGGAATCAAATACGTTCATATCGTTGCTGTCAGGTTTTTTAAATAATAACAACAACAACAACATTTTCTCATTCTCTATCTCTCTGACTGACACACACAGACACACACAAACAAACAGGAGTGGGGAGTTGGTGTCCAAGTTCACTAGTTTGCTTGTTAGGGTCTTTGTGGAGGAGGATTCATACAGAAGCAGGATTGTTTGTTTGTTTATTTATTTGGTTTATTTAACGTTGCTAATCGGCACCAGTGGGCATTTCAGCGACACACAAAGTTATATCTACACACAAGATTAAATCAGAACTAGTTACATGCACACAAGTCAATCCCAATTTAGAGTACTCAATTAACCTAACACGCATGTCTTAGGACTGGGGGGGTGAAACCAGAGTACCCAGAGTAAACCTGCACAAACACAGGGAGGAAATGCTGACTCCACACAGACCCAGGCCACACCACGCTGGGATCAAAACCTGGGACCTTCTTGCTCTTAGGCGGCGGTGCTACCCACAGAGTCACGTCACCGCCCTGCTGAAGCAGGATAACGACCTGAAAATAAGATAAGATTAAGGGGTTCTGATTCTCAAGGGCTTTCCTCCACAATCAGCTGACCTGAACCACACTGAGCAGGTATCAGCCAAACAGTTACTAACATCACAATCATTTCTTTGGAGTATTGTGAAATCATGCTGAGGTATAATCACCACATTTCACACAAGTCCGTGGTTTCACCTAAAGGAAATCAGTGAGTATGCACAATGAGCTGCTGGATTGCACACTGTCATTGCAGGAACAAACACTGTTCAATGTCTTCATGTTCTGTGCAGCAGGACATTACCATCATCCCATAGTATACTGCTTACAAAAATTAGGGACTCTTTCAATAATTTGTGAGAGCGGTGTAGTTCAGACACTTTGCAAAATGTCTCATTTTAGGTTATATCAATTAAAACACCATCAAAACATTCAGTATCTTTCTATCTTTCAACTTGGCACACTTAAATACGAAAGCGTTACAATCTAGTTTTCTTCCAGCTATTCTCTTTTTAGTCAGCAGATGTAACAAGGGATTACATGTAGTTTTCACTAGTTTTCTATCATCGTAATAACATGCAAACGATATCCAACACAGGTTTACACTGGTCAGAATGACTGGCAACCAGAGGAGCTCACAAAGACTCAAATCCAAATAACAACTCAATTACTCATGCCCAACATGATACGCCAGTCATTCAGACAACGATTAGACTTAACCTAGGAATACAAAAGTCTAATATTTAATATTTCCCCTCATTTTTGTGAACAGTATAATACTGATGTGTTTATTTAGACAAAGACTAGGCTCAAAACTAATTAACAACATAGACACATGCAGTCCATATATTTATCTCCAACACACACTTTTTTACATCCTTCTCAGGACACGGGCACACCCACACGGGCAGACGTACACAACACAAACTAGCATTGTAGGGCTGTTTTGCGTCACTGGTTCCTTCGATATATTTATCTTCAGATCATTTGTTAGTGAAATTAAAACAATCACAGGCACAGGGACTGGACCCAATTTTCAATGGGAACCAGTCCATCAGCCTGGATCAGAATTCCTACACAAACAGCCTCCTGTTATTAGCAGTCTGCTCACTTCACTGGAGTTGGGGATAAAGATGGAAAGTTGGTGGGGGTGGAAGCTTCATAAGCCCCAGAGACGCCATGTTCTTTGAGATGTCGAATTGATTATCCTGGGTCAAGCGTCATTGCCGCGCGTTATCTCACGCAGACATTAATAAATGGACAAAATGGTAGCCACTCTGTCAATCTTTGGGTCCTGAACTGCAATGCCTAAAGTGAGCACAAGGTCCTATATTTTCAACATAAATGTGAAAGTTGTTAACTGGAAGAGAAAAAGGAAAGCCCCACTTGAGAGAAAAACACACAAGGAGACGGGAGATCCCGACACATCCAAGACAGTACTAGTGAAGCTAAAGTTAGTTGCATCAGGCATTGACATCATGGAAATGGCCCATCTGTTTAAGACAAACCAGAATTCGGAAAAACAGGAGACTATTGTATGAACGAGCCAATTTGTGAAGTAGACGTTTTCAGATTGATTTCTGGGAGAATTTGAGAACTTATGTAAGCAGAAGCAACATTTGAACTTGATTTACCTTGCCCTTGGTTTACTCACGAAGAACAATGCCATATTGCATCCGTCAGCAAGGCTTGAGTTACGACCAAACCCCACATGCACGTACACACACCAAAATGACAAACCATAAAAGGCTCAAATACATGCCCAAAAAAAACCAAACTTCAGCAAAAGGAATGCGACCCACTGGCAAGTCAAAGTTGGACCGCCACTTTGTTACAAGATTACCAAAGTTTAAATCTTTGGTTAAACCCACTGCCAACAACATTCCACCTTGTTGGCAGTTCTGCCTTTAGGAGGCAGAACGCTGCAGGATGACACACTCTCCATTACACTCTGCTTCCACCTAGAGGAAACCAATGAGTATTAACAATAAGTTTGTAAACTGTCTAGAACATCCAGTACTCAACAATAAATGTAAAAAAATATAGAGGCATAAGCACACTGCCTAGAATAATATTAGAACAACAAGATGTAATCCAAAAAAATAGTTAATCAACAAGACTGTGCTACCATGCACAAAATAAACGGGCCCATTTGCAATCACCAATCCGACCGACCAGTTACATGTGCTTCAGTAATTTGATCAGTGGGAAACTCGGTAAGTCAGTAAGTGATTGAATTTCTTTTAGAAGTATGACCACCTGTAGAGAAAGGCTTGTTAGGGTCATTGTGGAGAAAGATTCATATTAAAAGTAGCAAAATGATTTAACACGCACCCGAAAACTTGACCTAAACTCCACTGAGCAGCCAGCAGCACAGGGTGAAAGTCAAGAACAACCCTAGACAGGGTGCCAATCCACCATGGGGGACACACGTGTGCGCACACACACTAAGGGCACTTTAGACACACCACTGTGGGTGAGAGACCAGGCCTGTAGTAACATCTCCCATTCCGGGTTGTGTGAGGTGCACATGTCACAGATAATACAATGCAGCTGTCTTACACATACATGCGATACAGTTTAAACAGAGCTGTAACATACAGCTGACCTTGCTTAAAATCCACTAGCAATCTCTCCGAAACAGCAAGCTGCCAGTGGAGCAGTGCTTGGTGGGTAATAAAAAAAAGGAGTGGAGGAAAGTGTGAAGTCATAAACTGTCATCTTCACTTACTCTACTTTTTTTGCTGAAAATGGTAAAGTTAATGTAACTTTCCCCTGGATTGTCCCAATGCCAAGCATCTGTGTGTCCATCCAATCACCTCACAGATACCAGGTGGTTAGGGGTGGTGACAACTAAAGCCTAAAAATTCTTCTTTAAGCTATAGATTTCGCAAAACCATAAGGCTGATGAACATGCTTAGAGAAGAACACCATTCTGCCTTGTAGGGAACAATTATTCTGTCTGACACTACGATAGCCATGTTAATAATTGACTGCCGTCTTTTTTCCACTATCCTGGTGTAGATTTTTTATTTTCATGAACAATAATCGCTATAGCAAATGAACTTAATCCTAACCTTAAGCTGCAGTTTCTATAGAGTAAGAATTTTCCCCATGGGTACCAGCAGAACGTCTCCACATGGTAAAAAAAAACATCAAGTCAGGTCAAATGTCTTTCTATAGCGCATTTTACAATGGTGCAAATTGAGCAATCCTAGGGCGACATTGGCAAGGAAAAAACAGTGAATGCAGAAGAAAGAAACTTTGGGGGGAACAAGACTAAAAAAGGGGCTCTTGCTCCTTGGGTCAGCTCTTTCTATCCAACATTTATATACTTAATCAGAACTGGCAATACTAATAGCCATTAAGATGCGTGTCGGTATTGAATTCCCAATAACAATACAACTCAAATGAATACGGTAAAATGCTGAAGTTGGAAGGCGGCTGGCATAACAGCAGGGAAGAAGGACTTCTGTTGAATTTTTCCTCTCTACGGATCTGAAATCCTCCAACACCACAGATTTAAACAAGTTTCGGAGCAATCATTGTTCTCTAGTACACTGCTCACAAAAATTAGGGGATGTTTCATTATGGGATGTTTCATTTTGAAGTATCCCCAAATTTTGTGAGCAGTAGATTTCACTGCTAATACATTTATTAGGATAAAATTAGCAAGCTGAATTTTAATATTTCATGTCACTAACAATTTTAAGGTGAAGCATGCATCCTGACCCAGAAAGGACTATTCTGTTGTATACTTATTTTTCTTAGTCATTGATGCTAAAACAAATACAGACAATAGCACCTAATCCAAATCATAGTGGATTCCTTATTCATTCCCTATTTCCTATGTGGAAAATCCGATTTCGTCAACTATTGACTTCTGACTGGGGCTCCTGTCTGCCTGTGACCCGAGTGAGTCTCGTGTGTACTTCTGTTTGTTTTCTACTCTTACATGTTTCCTCGACATTAAACAATACAATTTATATCAAACCATCATTTCAGAAATAATCACTAAACAAAACAATGCCAGAGGGTACAGATAGGAAGCAGAAGAAGAAATCAGAAGAAATATATCATTTTCAGGATATCATTTACATCTTAAATACATACGTTTGGCTTTACAAACATGCTTTTGTTGTATGTGAATATACTCAGATGAGGGCAATACCATTCTAATGAGCATTCTTTTGATGAAAGATGAGCTGAATCTGATATCTGAACGGTTGGTGGTATCCCAGGTTTACGGAACTATGCATCCCTCAAAAAATTATGGGATTTACCAGTTTCTCAATTTGTGGGTTGGTAGGCACTAAAGTCAAAACAACCCAAAATCAGAAATAGTATATTATAATATAGTATAGTATATTGAAGATTATTAAAATATAAATTTTCCTCGAATGCTTTTTTCTCATTACAGACAGTATGTATCAAAGACTGTTTTATCTGACCAACTACATTTCATGAACGAAAATAACATACCATGACAGGCCCTGGCTTTTGGACTTGCTGCCGATAACACTCTGGAAGATCCTTTTCATCTTATATATGGAACATCCTTCTTTTCAAGAAAAGTCCTGGAATACTAATTGGTCTGAACACAATACACGTTTTCAGTGTTTGATGGTCCAACCCAGATGCCTCAAATCCCCAAAAAGTTCACTAAGGGGCCACAAAGGTGCCTTTTTGCACAGTAATACTTTAATTGAGATTCATAAATGTAATTCTGTATTGTACTACGTAATCCACTGATCATGTGGTTATGTCAGCTATTTATGAATTGGTTCTTGGTGGATTTGGATGCAGTACCATCTGGGGGATTGGTGATCATGGGTCCATTTTTAGGCTTGTGCATTTGCCCTTTACACACTGATTTTCCTCATGGTTACATCAATCCTTTAATGGTTTTGTGGATACTGCTTTTCTACCAAATCATGATCACAATCATCTCTTGGCATCACATCATTATTTATTTTTTGATGTGTCGTGGGCCTAACATGGAGGAATGCATGCATATATATATATATATGCATGACCCAGAAGTCCATGTAAATGTATTGCCTTGCATTTTCAATACAGTCCCAACTTTTCTGATATGTAGTTGTACACATGTTGCATGATGTCCTTAAAGTGCTGCCCCCAATACAGCATATACGCCATGTTAGCCTGGATGAGATGAGATAAAATATGGCTGCATACTCGGATGGATCAGAAGAGAAGTTAGAACCAATCCAGCAGTTTAGGTCAATTCAGCCCAATTACTCAGATGTGCTATTGTATTTCTGCGTCCATAAAGAACATCGCTTACTCAGACATGGAGAATGCAAATAGAGGGCATGTTCAGGTCAAGGTCCAACACATAAGCAAGTCTGAGCAGTTAGAAGTCACGACAATCATGACTTTAGTTGAACTCAAGTCCAAGCAGTTGATCAATGGATCTGTCATATTCTGCTGACGTTAACAGATGGATGGCCATAAACTTAATACAAACATGTGCACCCGTGCAAATCCCACCACACTGGCACATACTGCTGTGTGCACGCGCGTCCCCCTGGGACATCCTCTTGGCGCCTGCCGTGCCGCACTGTTTGTTTACTGGGAGCAGTAACAATTTCATGATGAAGGGACCTGGTAGTGATTATGCCGGAAGAAATTGGGGGGGGAAAAAGAAAATGGGAGGGAAGAGAGGACAAGAACAGATTCAATGGTGGAAAAAGGATAGAAAAGAGAGAAAGGCCAAGAAAAAAAAAGAGCAGTTTCTAAAAGGCTTGGGGAAGACTTGGTGCGTACTAGACATTCCTCCATTTTCCTCATCTTGGACCAATAATCAGTAAATCAAAGCAGGGCTTTTCTGCATTCCTCTGAAACATCCATTCAATTTCTCTCATGTGCTCCCTTGGTCCTCTCCTTTACTCTTCAGCTAGCCCTTAATCTAGGGTCATCATCAAAAATCCCATATTCACACTAGTGCACACAAGCACATACTAGAAGATACATATGTCATCTGGCACCAGCGAACCTGACCCACAGCAACCTGGAATTCATAAGAGCCTCCGTTTTCCATCGTCATGGGGTTAGGACAAACCAGCAAAGAGATAAGCGGTGGAAAAGTAAGAAAAACTGGCATACACATGGCATACACAGTAGTCCTGCTTTGCCCCTTCCTTATTAACCTAAACCAGGGAGGGTCAGCTCTCACAGGCCTGCTTTGCGCTCTGTTAAGAAGTCTGGTTCCTCTAAAAGCAAAATCCAACTATAAGTGCAGTGGTAAGCAATCAGTTACTCTTCAGTAGAGGCATGTACCTCTGTCCTACATTAAGCAAACGATACTACGCAATTAGCTGATTAGGGTTAAGGGAAAACCATTTATAGGAAATAACAGACACAATACCTTAAAGATTTGGGGAAAAACAACAAAAAAGCAAAGCCATATTATGTAGACTAAAGTTTAAAGATGGAGGAGATTAGATATTCCATTGTTTTAGTAATGATATATCAACCACATAATTATTTATCTGCGCCTTCACTACTGTAGAATGCAGGAAATTGGTACGTAAGCTTTTTTTGTCACATGTAAGTGTTTTTGTCACTGATACTGACGATGACCTTTCAGCTTCACCAGTTCGAGAGTTTGAGACTTCCATACTGATATATGAAAGCAGTATGCGAGAACAGGTAGTACTGATCAGTCTAGTGTATCAAATACATACTGGTTAAGCATGCCTTTTCAAACACAACCATGGCCTTAACTGGTTTATCACCATTTACAGTTTAAAGTGCCCATACCATTTATAACGAACTACCCGCATGAATGAACTGCCCATAAAAATTAAGGGACACCGGTACATTAAAATGTCCTATAGTCAGTAGTTTAAAAGTCTGTGTTTCTTTCTATCTAGCGTTTCAGCTGGGAACTGCAGGGAATCTGTGGTCAGTTCGATCCTAGATGAAATGCTACATGGTACTAAAGAAATTCATATGGGTCTTGTTTCTCAGCACTGACTGGCTTTCAGGGTAAGCTTAATTTGAGAAATATTGGCCAATCACATTCGGGTTGAAAATCAGCCAATATGGATACATGGCCAATCAACAGTTTATTCCAAAATATTTGATAAGGTTTAGATCAAGGCTCTGTGCTCAGTCAAGTTTGTCTGTTGAAGAATTAAGATTCCACCTTGCTGGCCTAAGCAGACACCTGAAAAAACAACCCCAGAGCATTATCCCTCCTACATCAAATTTTAGAGAGCTGGCACAATGCAGTCGGACAGGTAATATTGTTCACCAATCCCAGACTTCTCCATCAGACAGTCAGATTGAGATGTGCAATCTGTCGGTTTCCAAATTAATTTAAATATTCTTATTAGTTCATTTTGATATTACTACAACTTAATTGTTTCAATTAACATCTAGGCCACCCAAGGAGGATGGGTCCATTTTTGAGTCTTGGTCCTCCCAAGGTTTGTTTTTCCTTGCCACTATCACCCCAGGCTTTGGGATTGACCTTTTAAGATAATATAATATTGCATGAGGTGAGCTCAATGCTCCCAACACCTCACTTCCCCCCACCCCTCCATACAACCAACTACTCTTTTACAAATATTTGTAAAAGCAGATTTCAACGCTAGGTGCTTGAATATACATACCTGTGGTAACTAGAGTGACTAGAACACCTGAACTCCTGATTCAGAGGTGTGTCCCAATACTTTTGTCCATATAGTGTATATGCAGCACAAGCACACACCTGTTTTATGGCGGTTTCTCCAATCTTGTCCGAGTGTTTGCGTATGCTCTCCAGGAAATCTTTAAGGTCAGACATGGAGACATCTCTGATGTGCGAGCGCAGGACCGGGATGTTTTCAGCCATGATGGCACAAAAACGGTACTGTCCTGCTTTTGGAAGACAATTCTGTTCCAGCTGCTCCAACGTGCACAAAGCAGGATAATATCTGAACGCACACGGACAAGACAAGAGTTAGATTACAATAAACAATTGCATCAAGGCCAGTATTTAAATGCATGACAATTTGCATTTTTCAGAACATTAAGTATGAGCGGACACTTAATAAACAGTAATATTAAAAAAACCTTCTGGACAAGATCAGTTCTTATTACCAGCACCATACTACTTCGTATTTCATGTATATAATCATGACAAAAGCATTCGAGCAAATTCCACTCTGGCTCTTCAAACTGAGCTTATGTTGTATCATATTTAAATACCACAAATCTCGTTGAATTTTGCTCTGTAAACTGTCATGAAACACACCAACCCCTGTCCTATGTAAAGAACAGTTTAGATTTAAGCCACGCTAACCTGCAGCATGAACAAAGCTTTAGTCTTGTGTTCACATGCCAAATCTGTTTTCTAACAAGAGTTCTACAATCCGTTCCAATAATCCAAGAGATGTACTTCTGTAGGATGAACTTTTACATGTGGTTTCAAAATGGCATGGACAAACTTTACAGATGCAGGCCAAACATTTAGGGCGTTTTCACACTTGGACCGTTTCAGCGTCTGAAGTGGACTCGGACCGGTGAGTCATGGTTTCTTTTGCATGTGAACATGTCAAAAGGAACCCAGACCCATCCAAACGGCCGCAAAAGCGAACCGAACTGAGACCACCTACTAAGAAGGGCTGCTCTGTTCTTTTGGGGTTCATTTTGTGGCCCCTTGATTGTGCATTGTGAAAGCAAAACAGTTGCAGACAACTTCACATTTCGCTCGCGGTACGGAAAGCAGTACAGCCTAGCTGGAGTTTGCCATACGAAGCAGTTAGCAACCATGCACATGATCTCTTCAGCTCTCATTGCTGGTGCTGGTTATACGAGTTCAGTTTCGACTATGACAACCAATTATTAAAGCCTACATAGCCTTAAAGCCTGTGCTTTGCTCTCTATTGTTTATTTCACACGTTCTTCATTTTAAATGTCTTTGCCCAATTTTGAAATAATAACAGCAAGTTATTCCATTCTACTACTGCTTCTTTTGAGTCGTTGATCGAAAATATGTCCGTTTGGGGTTTCTTTTTAATAAAATAACATTTACATTTAGTCATTTAGAAGACGCACTTATCCAGAGTGATTTACAACTGATACAATCATACAATTCAAGCAATTGTGGTTTTAAGGGTCTATCTTACGGACCCAACAGTGGCTTGGCAGAGGTGGGATTTGAACCTTGAACCTCCGGTCCATAGTCCAGTACCTTAACCACTAAGCTACCACAAGAAATGAAATATAACCTATTACTTTTCTATTCTGAACAAAATCTGATTCACTTTAGATTTATTCATGTACTGTATACAAAACATCATGTTACATGTTTTGATGCACAAATTGCAATAACTTCAATTCCTCTTTCATAGTGGTCTCAGACTGAGGTTGTTTCAGTTTTAATATCTCCCATTATATCCTCTGTTTTCTGGTTTGCTTTGTTAAACAGCAACAAGAAAATTAAGAAATCTGATCTGGATTTTATCTCAGTTATCTCGATTTTCTCATTGCATCCACATCCTTAATTAGATTCCAGTCCATTTTCTCTGTCTGTACATGCACTCAAATTAAGCCCAGAATCAAACGTGGTTGCCAGGACCCTGTATCCCAAGAAAGTTTGCTTCTTTGGGGCTTGTTTTTATAGAACTGGTTTCTTGTTTGTCTCGCAGGATCTGGAAACCCTGGGATAAAAATTAGCATACACAAAATGGCTACCAAACACTTTCGGGGATACTCTGAAATGCGGTATATGCTCGAGGAATTGAAGAACTCATCATTTCCTTAAAGGTTGAAGTTTGTGTCACATCCCTCTGCATGATTATTGAGTGGCTGTGAGGCAGAAATCGGATTATTTCGTATTACTTATTATAAAAAAAATAATAAAAATTTAAGCAGCAGAAAAAAGTGAGGTTTCTAAAATGTGCTTACAATCAGATACAGTTGGGTCACTTTTCGGGTCGCATTAGAAGACCAGAGTTCAGTTCATTTAACAAAAACTACATGTGAAAATAAATGTACTTTCGTAGTCACGTGTCAACAAGACACCAGTTGGCCAAACTTCTGCCCAGTATTTGGCTGCTTTTTGGAGACGTGAATCCAGCTCTGAAGACACCCTGCTTTAAACTTTGCCAAACACTTTCAGCACCTTTTCCAGAGGGCACATATATAGTGCTATAGTTCATGAGCCCTTGAGTAGCGCTGTGGTTAAGACATGCTGAACAATGCCAGAGTCACTGCGAGATCAATAAGAGCATTACCCGGAATAGTACTAGCTGGCTTTCTCTGTTGCAGCTCCAAGAAATAAATGAACCAACTGCAGCATACTGAGATCAAAATACATATCAAGTGAAAAAAACTCAATGTTTGGTAATAAAAGCCAATAAGGACCAGAGTTTTTTTCTGGTTGATTGAGGGAAGAAAAATACTAGCGATCACCATGAATATGGGACTACGAATTAGGTCTAAATATCTACTTGTCCTTGGCGCCCATGCTAGTGATTTGTCCAGCCTTGCATTCCCACATTTTATTCATGCATAGACATGCCCTATAGTAACTCTCCAGCTGCTTTCTTTTAAAAGACACGAACGTTCACCATCAGTACAATCAGTACAAGGGGAAAAGTAATCTAATTCAGACCTACTTTATTCTGAAATATGGCAGAGAATCCTAAAGGATTCCACTGGCACGATATCTCTACTGTTCGATTCGTTCAGTTCTTGCACACAGTCCTCAGTGTCCATCGCTTGACTGATGTTAGTCTGACAGCTTTACTCAGTAGCATGCTGCTCATCTAGGGCTTAACCACATACATGTTCTTCATGTACGGTCAAATCTGGTTAATTGGCCCACCGGTTAATGGGACCAGCTGCTTATTTGGACCGAATCCTAAAGTACAGAAACAAATCCCATTACATATATGTAATGTTATTTGCTTATTTGGACCATAATTCCGCTTTAATCAGACCAAAGAACGTGAGAGCGAATAAGAAAAAGAAGCCACAAGTCGCCACCTAGCAGATGCAAAGCGGGTCAGCGAGATATGGGAGGATTTTTGTTTCGACTTGTTTCAGTTTGACATAATTTTAACATTTCCATGTTTGAGTTTAATATCATTTTGTTAGTTTGTTGTTGGACAGTGCAATGATTCAGCTGTATAAACTTATCGTTAGTGGAAACACCTGGAGTTACACCTGCAGGTGTAAAAATGATTTTCTTCTGCTTTAAACGGCTTCAAGTCTTACACCCGTGACACAATGGGCCATGGTCGTCCAAACTCTGCTTTCCGTTCAGAGGACACTGGTCAAGTCCCTGGAAAAGACACCTACTTGGTACGACAGGGTCGCAGACCAATTTTTTGAAAAGGAACGGAGGGCAGACTTTACGTATAAATAAACAGACAAACATTTTAAGATGCAAGTTGACAATGAGTTTCTCTGAAAGACCATTAGCTGGCATTGACCGCTATAAACACTGCTTGACAAGGAGACAATCTATTAACCAGTCCGGATTCTTCTCTTTCAATTCATTTTGTAAATTTTGTGACTGGTTTTAAAGGCCAGCTTGAAAAACAACAATCGGTTCAGGATACTATGAATATTGGTTAATCTGTGCTGCCACCTAGTGTTCAAAGACCAACAACCAGCCAAGAAAAATTCAGGTAACTTTTCAAAACTGATCACTTCTAAATTACTTGTGGAAAAATCTTACCTTTTGGCCCTCATCTGTTCCTGAAGTCTACTGTACATTTCCAGCACTGAAAAAAATGAACATGATGTTATCTAAGGATAAATTCTGTTAATGTGTTAAGACATTTTGCGCAAGATATTTGTGTTTGTGTAGGACTTTTCACTCCTTATTTGTAGCAAGCTGTACATTTTATTTTTAAGTTTGTCCTAATTTAATTAGTAACTCTTCATTTATGCTGCTTATCTGTTTATTTTCTAGTAATAATAATCTTTATATTTATATTCAGGTATTATTAAAAAAAAGACTGCGTGACTATAGTAACATCTGGTCAATGTCCATTTTGGTCAACGTCCTGTTTCACAATAAGTAATGAATTAAAACGGCACCATACGCAACAACGCACAGATTCCATAACCAAAATGTTAAAACAGCTTGCATTTAGACCTATTTTCTAAATTCTTCTAGACACAATTTAACATCTGCTTACAAATAGGCACTTATTCTGGTCAGGGTCTGGTTTCTATCGGTGATACACCCTAGAGAGGGCGCCAGTCCATCACAGAGCTACTAAACACGTAAATAAATTAAGCTATAGTAGAGTATTTGCAGCTCCTATGGATCAGAGGAAAGACTTGGCTGCTGGAAACTGCAAGTCCTGAGGGAACTTCAAATTCTGCCTTTCTGTGAATTATCGTCCCATTCAGGGTGTATGGATGGGTGGTTTGGGTGTGTGGGCTCTGAACCCTGCACCACAGCGTTCAGGATAAAAAAAATTGTAAAAAAAAATAAATAAAATATATATATAGTAAGTAAACCTGTCACATTAAAAGTTCCATTGTGTTTTACCTTGTAATCTACCAGGTTTGTTTACACGAACTGTCCTGGTAATCAACCAGGAACTGTTGCATCAGTGTGTTTAAACTAGGCTCCAATTCATCAAATTCCTGATTAATAGTCCATGTGTGAAAGACATTCGAGCATACCAGGCAGGCAATGTGTGAGTTTGTCAATGGTGGTGGCAATGTTCCTCTGCTGCAAACGACAGCACCTCAGTTCATCCATAGACTTCAAAAGCTGTAAGAGGACGAACCATATATATCCTTTTAAAAGCAATTTTTAATTAACATACATTTTTCCTCCCACTGAAAAATGACTTCATACCTCCTTGCCATCATTTTGTAATTTTCTGTTGGTTTCAGTCACCTGGCTCTGTAAAAAATAAAAGAGAGAAAGATTTTACCATACCTTTCGTAGGTGATCTGAAAAGTTTTTACGTTTGAATACAAGTTGAAATATTTCATGTTTCTTTCGATATATTTTAACCTTTCTTTTCTGGCATTTCGTCCTGTCACGCTCTGCTCACCTTGAGTTTCTGGGCCTCTCCACGAACTTTGAGCAGCTCTGTGATGGAGTCCACAAAGCCCTGGAAGTGATGGTTGCACATCTTCTCAATCTCACGGTCATGGTTGCGAATGCGTCCCTCCAGCTTGTCCATAAAGAGCCCGTGTTCTTGTCCATCATAGACTGATCTGTGGGAGATACATATTTATTATTTAATATACGATTGTCTTTTATCATATAATTATCATATCTATTCTATTCATTCCACTCTTCATAATATTGTATTAGAAAAAAGCAGTTCCATTAAACAAAAAAACAAAAAAGGTTTGTGGATTGCCGATTGGCTTTACCAGTGATAAAGGACTTGACTCGAGCCGTAAAGGTCTACCAAGTGAAAAAGAAAACCCTTTTTTTTAGGGGTGTTACAAGAGAGTAGCTAAGCATTCATGGGAATATCCATAGCTTATGTTAGTGGCATAACTCTTCTATGGACACTGGAACATCATAATTCCATACGACATAAGACTTGCTTGGCTTATAACAGGGACTGGAGTTACTTAAATATTGTTAATACCCAATATTAGGTTCAGTCAATTATCTGTGATCATGTGGGGATTTGGGAACCTTGTTTAGTATACCAGGCATTAGTAAGAATTACAACTGGGTTACAATTGCTGTTAGACGGGCCAAACGTATTTCACCATCTGTGAACGAATCACAGAATAAATAACTACAGAATATGAAGGTTATGATAAACATCGAGAGTCAGTTCACATAAGGCTTACATCAGCCATGGTACCAACACTTTTTTCAAACCTCAACAGAACAGCAAAATGTGCCTTATAACAAGAAAATCAACAGATGGCAAGGAATAAATCCTGTAAACAATTACATCACAAAAGACACTGTACCACACAATTACTGTTATCGAAGAAAATCCCAGAAAATATCCGTTTGTCAGCATCACACATTCAATTCCACAAAAAAGGTTCAAGAGGCCAAAGAATCAAGTTTTTGACATGCTACCTAGGTACTATGACATAATTAAATACCTGTTGATGACAATTTATATATCAAGGAAAGCTTTCAAATTCCATATTCTGTATTCTCTAATCTCGCCAAGCATAACAGGTGACAATGCTGTTTTTTTAAACAGGGAGGTCTCTCAGTGGACTAAACGCATGGGTGCCAAAATTTGTGACGTAGTTTTGATTTTGTTGACAAAAACACTAAGAAAAATGAAAGCCTTCATTGAAAGGCAAGTTTTTCCATAATACCTTTTCATCTTTAGTAAATGTGCCAATTATTTGGAAGCCAACAGTATCTACCAAGTGTGTTCAAAAAAGCAAGCTAAAAGTGAGATATCGAACACCTCAGGAGAAAGTTCCTCTAGACTCTGCACAACAACGTAATTTCAGTTCCTCCAGGTTCTGCTGCATACACACTAATAAGACATGAACATCCAGAAAAGAGAACAGACAAGTAAAACTGCAGGCAGGACATAAAAGGTTCAGAGGAAAGGAAGGATCGGGGCAGATTTTTTGTTGAGACAAATTTGTGTGTGAACACTTCACAAGCACAAGTGGCTCAAAAGGGGTTCAATAAACCCTGATTAAATTTTGTTTTTTTTTTTGCTCTGTGTCAAAAGTTGTACAATCAATGAGTAAAAGTTGTCTGGAAAATCTTTGTAGTAGCAGTGATAAACCCAAACCCAGTAGATTAACACAAACTAGTAGTATTTGCTGTAAGGCCCTATGTGGCAGAGCCATAAACTGCTAATAATAGCAGAGTCATTAGTTAGGAACAGCAAACCAATGTACAGTCGAATCCGGTTAATTGGATGCAAAGCCGTGAGATATGAAAGGATTTTTGGGATCCCCCGGAGAATTTATGCTTTTATCAAAGGTCAGGAAATCTGAAAAGTTGTGATGACAAGAGCAAAACCAGCGGGAGGTGACCACACCCACCACTTTCTTGATTGTGTTCATGTGCAGTCTGTCAAGAGAAGGCGTCAGATCACACTGTTCACACAGTTCTTCAAACGTTGACTGGAATTTAGTAAGAACTGTTATACAAGTTCTTACTAAAGTATCTATACTGAGTATCTATGCTTATTGTGCTGTAGATCGTTTTGAAAAACTTGGTTGCAAATTTATTTTTCAATAAACAAAGTTGGTAAGCAACACTAGTTCTTGTTTGTAGGTTCGCTATACGTGTAAATCACACAATTAAGGTTTAATAAACATTAGTCATCCAGTCTTTTAACAGGGCATGTTCGTTATTAGGACCAAAACGATCGTGTCCCGATGTGGATTCGACTGTATTTTCATTTACCGGTAGTAGTAGACCTATAGATTAGGTATTTGTAACAGACCCAGGTACTGGCAAATTAGTGGTAGGACCTAAGCACTGGCTTACAGTAGTAGACCCACATTGTCCAGTAGGAGCAGCCCTAAGCACTGGCTGTGACCAGTAGACCCATGTTGTCCAGTAGTTGTACACCCATATTGGCCATTAGTTGTAGAGCCAGGCATTGCCTATTAGTTGGGGAGCCAGACATTGGCTATTAATAGCAGACCCACTTTTTTCAGTAGTTGCAAATTCACACATTGAACAGTGGTTGTAGCCCAACACACTGGTTATTATTAGCAGGTCTCAGCACTGGCTTTCAGTTGCAGTCCCATGTTTACCAGTAAACACACACACACTGGGCATTATTCATACACAGGGTATGACATGCACACTCCACACAAGTGATCGAACTGGGGACACTGGGGCTCGAACCAGAGAATTTTTTGCAAAAAGACTACACTAACTGCCACGTCACCATGCTGCCCTGCAGTCGACCAAAGAGCTTGGCTCAAATGTACTCAATCAAGATCATGAAGGCACTTAATGTTTTTGAAACTTTCTTGGCAACTACGTTTTAGACACAGTTGAACTAGCATTATTAGTGTCAGCATCAATATGCAATTAAATGTAGTTTAATGTGAATAAATTGAATACAAGTATTCTGATGTTTTTCCATATAGAGGATATTTCATTATGGGACATTTCCAAACATAGAGACATTGTCCATGTACGGGATATTTCATTAGAGGACATTTCATTTTGAAGTATCTCCTAATTTTTGTGAGCAGTATATTTGACTCATACACTTCAATTCAATTCAATGTTATTTATATAGTGCTTTTTACAATGTAGCATTGTCTCAAAGCAGCTTTACAGTAATACATTATCTAAAAGGCCAAT
>JAUZST010009701.1:0-12821 GCA_034779995.1 Parotocinclus haroldoi | reverse complement strand
AGAGAGAGAGAGAGAGAGAGAGAGAGAGAGAGAGAGAGAGAGAGAGAGATATCTAGATATAGATATTTATATAAAGAGAGATATAGGGTGAGTCAAAAACCACAGGACACTCTTATTTCAGAAACAAAAAGGAAACATGACATATGGGAATACCCCTGTAATGGCTGAGGGGGCCTGTCTTTGAGGCTATGTCTGGAACATGGCTATCATCTTGAAAGCCACAATATTGGATCAAGGGCAAGTTTTTCCAGTTGGAAGGTGGTCATGTCACATGTCACAAGAAGATCAGAATTGTCTCAGAAATCGACTTTGATTTGCAATATCTCTTGTGGCAGCCTTTGCTTTTTTATATATATCAAAGGGGAGAGAAAGAGAGAGAGAGAGAGAGATAAATAGAGAACAATATATTTAAATAGCTTAGCTCATTATAGATGCAAAAAGTTTTAGTGATTACATTCACAATATGTCTCACAGTGGGTTGTTATTTTACTTTAAAAAGTTTAAATTATGTTCTTAAACCTAAGATAAGTCTAAGAGAAGACCTGTTACACATACTTAATGGCTGCATATAACATGACTATGGTAATGACTATGTTCATACTCCCAATATAGTCACATGATACCAGTGAGGCAACCTAAAGCCTGATCTTAAAAAAAAACCCAGCAAATTTACACTTATAACACAACTTACACTACAAGCTGTAGACTGAGTATCAGTGTCATCAGTAGCTGAGTGTCATATCTTCAGTGTTGTTTCATGATAAGATATAATGTAATAAATAACAACAATGTGAATACTGTGGTATTTTTGTAGCACCTTTGCTGTCACCTTCGGGAGTTGCTCTTGGGAAATATGACTGAATTAATATAAAATGTATTCCCTGGAACTTGTCATGTCTGTGGAATGTGGGGCGATAGAACCGAGAATAAAATTATGCAGACATGGGGAGGACATGCAAACTCTACACAGGCGGGGTCCAATATCAGAATTTTAAACAGTATGAACAAGTATGAAATAAGCTACCATAATAATACCAGCTATCAAAGAAATGAAAGACAAAGAATGAGGCCAAGAGAACATGTGACAGTCTTACATTGTGCTGGAGTTTCTACGGTGTTTGTTCAACTTAGAACTTAATGGGAACAAATGTTTGATATAATAGAAAGTTGCTTTGGATACAATTTCCTCACTTCTCTCCAGGGACCAGATTTAATTAAAGTCCTTGAGGCAATGCAGACACAAGACACAATGAGTGTCTTTGTACTCATTTCCCAATATTGCAACATTAAAACTCACTTTCTATCTGTTGTTCTCTATCATATACAGTGTCAAATATTATTTGAAAGCCATAAAAGATATGGCTAATCTGTTACATGCTAAATGTCTTTCCCTGCTGAAAGCAGACATTGAACACTAATACACCAAACTGATTTTCTGGGTTTCCACCTTGCTGCACTACATTAAAACAAGGGAGAACAGATGCTGAAGGCTGCTGAAGGTGCATAGTTTACTGAATACTAACAGACTCATTTATCATTTTAGAATAATAAGTTATCTAAAAGCTGTGAAGCAAGGAAAAAGCTGACTAACATTGCAGCATTTGCTATTGTGTAAGCATAAGCTTTATGCAAAGAAAGGATTACAGCCTTAGTAGGTCCTCTGCTTTGCTCATGTGCTCATGGAAATGTATTATATCAAATAAAAAGCAAATAATAACTACAGTAGATTGTAATTTAAGGGACAGTCGTGGCTTAGTGGTTACATTACTGGACTAAAAATTCAAAAATAAAAAAATAAAAATAAAAAACCTGAAGTGTGTCGGCTAAATAACATAAATAAAAGAAATAAATGTATTGTAAAATTGTATTTACTATAAGCCACCCTGGATAAAGTAATAATGGGTGTCTTTATATTATTAATATCAATCTACAAGGCAGGAGATAATACCCATTTGGTTAAAGAGACATATAGTTCATTACAGGAACCAAAAGTAAAGTGAAAGTATACTAATTTCAAATTGTAATGTTTAAAAGTTTAAATAAAGATAAAGGAAACACGGAGTTACAATGTGTTGTTCAAGTGTTCCCTTTATTTTTTTGAACAGTATTATATATATATATATATAGTAAACACAGAAAAAATTGGAAAAAACCTTGATACTTAATAATTAGATGCAAATTTCATCTTTTGTGATTGTGTTTGTGTGGTTTTTCCATGAAAGTGTTGGGCCACATAACCAGCGTAAACAAATTTTCCGACATTAAACACTAATTAATACCACACTAAAACTTCTTATTGAACAAAAGACAATAAAGTGACAAATCACATTTCCGGTTTACAAGTAACACGCATTACGTTTCATAAACATGACTCATTCATTTGCCTCGATGTGCTCCTGCTATAGCTCCGTGCCACCCCTAGGAGGCGCACTCTGACTGCAAGAACCACTCTGTTACAGTATGCATGTGCAATTGTACTTTTAAAAACACATTTACAGTCTTTAGCAGACACCCTTTTCTGGAGGCACTTAAAACTGAGCTGGGCAGTTGAATGACGAGGGCCTTGCTCAAGGACTTAACAACGAAGCTGGGCAGAGCCAGGATTTCACCACAATAGTTTGTGATTATATGTCCAGTGTTTGAGAACCCCCTGATAGGGCCCAAATGTAATGCTAATGTAAAGTTTTGATTGGAACCACATATTAGACCTTGCACTCAAATGAATTTTTAAAAAAAGGTCCTTAGTCTTTGTATCCATATGTTCATTTCCACATTTTATTGTGATGTGTAATATTTAAACGTGTTCTTTTGACCACGTCTACACTAAAATCCGAACAAGTGTTACACACACATTCAGATGCTTTCCAGTACATGGCTGTTATCTTCTCAGAGTATAACAGTGTGTCAGTGCTGATCTGGATGAACTCCAACTGCGAATGCGTTTCTAATACAAGAGCAAATCCTGTCAGGACAGCCCGCTCCGACAGACGCTCTTTAACCCGAGAGCTCACACAGAGAGGACACGGTGTACTTTATGCAGACTGCAAAACTAAAGATGGAATTTGTGGTTTATATGCAGTATTCAACATTACAGCATGCGATGATCACAAATGATTTCATGTCTCGCTCCGCTTGCGTGACGGCAAAGTGCGTCGAAGTTGCGGGAGCGCTGGCGAAGAGTCGACCTAAATTATGGCCGCAATTATCTTTATAGACCCTGGGGACCAGACGCCATAGACAGAAGGAATTAGTGAAGGAGTAAAACGATTAAAAAGCTCGGCTCTTGTCTCCAGACAGGTTCTCTCATTACCGCGACAGAGGACGCCAAAAACAGAGGCTTTCTGAAGCCGGCAGAGATGCGGAGAGCACTGGGGAAAATCACAGCAGATTTCCTCGGCATCACTGGTGAGAACTGGTCTTCTTTTCCCCGTAACTTCTCTGTTCATTTGCTTTTGCATCATATTAAGGAGAACTTCTGAATTCCTGATTTAGGTTCAGTTTTGTGACTTTCTCTGATGATAATTCTTTATGCCCCCCAGCAATGTCATTGCAGAACAGTTTTCCTTTCTTACTTTCTATAAATGAGGTGTATGGTGCAGATTTTTGTTTACTTTGCATTTTGGGCCACAATACTTTAAATAATAATTGACAACAATAAGTAACCTGTTGTGTAATACAAATATGTAAATGTAACAAAAAGGTTTTCAAGGAAATACTGAGTTAGTTCTTCTATGGAATCTCTATTCTCAATACTTGTTTGAGTTACTTGACCAACTGTTCATATTTGTTATTATTTTTTACCTTGTTACCTACAGACTTAAGCTTCTCATAGTAGTAAACAAAGCTAAGCAACTGGACCGCTTCTACAAGACATTGTTCTGTCTGTATCAAAACCATAATGGCCAATAACTGGAAAAACAAAAAGGTTGATTCTAAACTGTTTATACAGGCAACTCCAGCTAAACCTCCTGCAGTCCTTGTTTTTTCTGACTAATTAATTTGTAAATTACTGCCGTTGTATAGCAAACATGTGATCTGTTTAATATTCCTAGTGCAATCCGTGGAGCTTTTTCATGATTTTTGATGATGTAGTGTTTGTCTATAAAGATTTGATGAATAGGTATCTACAGGCATAAGCCTAGCCATTTTTGGTGACAGTGGATCAAGCGAAAAAAGGTCACCCTTTAACGACACACATTCACTGACTCCATTCCTACTAATTCTGCAAAGATGTAACTGACCTAAAACATTATTTTTTTAAAGAGAATACGGCATGCTTTAATGTAGAACAGTAAGTCAATGTTCAGCTGTTGTGTGCAACCCAAACCATCAAATCATGTTTATTTAAGGTATTCGTGTCTATTCTAGATCTGATCAGCAAGCATACCAGTTGTACCTTTTAAATCTATAAATTGTTTTAATTCCACCTTCATCTCAGCATCCGTTTATACAGGCATCACATGGACTTTAATCCTCTGTTTTGTTATTGTCAATTCTGGAACAACAAATGGAAAAGGCATTTTGTATGAAAGTCAATGAAGTGAAAAATGAAAAATACTTTAATCTTTTGCATCATCATTATCCTCCCTAAACTACCTAAGATAAAAGGTTTGGTATTTAAACTCCTTGAACATTTGTTAATTATGACTTTATCTATTCCTGTTTAATTAATTCAATGTATGAACATGCAATAAGGGTCACCTATGTTTATTGCATTTTATTAGCACATGTTTTCCTAGTTCCTTATCAAGTAGTGAACCTGCCAAGACCTGTTAGCCAAAGGATAATGACACATTGGATCACCAGGTTGTATAATGGGTAATTCATAATCAACTGTAATGAAAACGTAGAACATGAAATTCTCTCAAATATATAGGCCTATTCCAGTTACATGATAATCATTCAGGTGCTGTGGTGTTGTACACAGAAAGGAAACCAAAACTAATCTCAAACCCTCATAACCTTTAGCCTATATTGCGGAATGAAATTTCAAACAACAGTGCCTTAGCAGATTGTAGACAAAAGGTGCCTCAACGAGTGCATTCCAGGCATGCATTTTGCTATGTAAGCCACATAAAGGCCAAAATAAAAGGGGCAGTTGTACTGTCTGGCAAATGATGTCAGGAATTCAAGCCCTCCCTGAATCTGAGTGATGTCTACTCTTTCATTTGATAGAACGTTTTTCTAAGGAAAGGTGAATCAACAGACTGCACTGACGATAATGCATATGTGCATAAATGCATCTTATTTATACATGGAGGCCAAAGCAAGAAGACTTGGGGACCTTCCAGATGTGCATTTTAATCAACTAGCTGTTATTGCTCAGCCGCACTGTCACAGGCACCTCCTGCTGCTTGATTTATCTCTGACTCCTGTTATTCACAATTGCCTGAGTGTATAGACTGACTTCAGTAATCAAAGCACTCATCTGATCACCCAGTCAGCCTGTCAGTATTACTCAAGCCTTAAATGAATTAGTCTGTAATTTACTGCCTCCAATTATGGCTGCATGCATGTTTAACTGTTGATTCTTTAAACGACAAGCCAGAGCAGCCTTAATACTGGAAGAAACTGCCTGTTACATTTGTTTTATGCAAAATGTTTGGCCATCCTGCCAGCCATTATTATATCTAGTGGAACTACCTTTAGGTTATTTGTTTGTCTGGTTTATTTAGCATTGCTATTAGCATCAATGACCATTTCAGACACACACACAGTTACATCAAGAGTAGACATATATACACTCAAGTCGATGCCAGTTTAGACTAATAAATTAACCTAATGCATGTCTTTGGACTGTGGGAGGAAACTGGAAGAGACCCATGCAGACACAGGGGAGAACATGTAGGCTCCTCACAGGGAGGACCTAGGTCACTTCATCCTGGAATTGAATTCAGGACTTCTTGCAGTGAGGAAGTGTTTGTTTAATATCCACCTGCATATTCTTTTCTTATTGGAACTGTGAAGGTCATTCCAATACAATAATATTTTATTTAGTAGAATTAGTAGAAGGTTGATTTTATCGGTTTAATCATTGGTTCTGCACTCATTGTCCATCAGTTCCACATACCATATAGAAGAACTTTGTAGCTATTGCAGACAATAGTCCATCTGTTTCTCTATAAACTTTGTTAGTTGGATAGACCCATCTAGCTTATTCCTCCATCTTGTAGATGTAAAGTCAGGTACAGCAGCTCAACTGTTGCTGCACAGTTTGGGTTAGTTATACTCTAATCCTTTAGCAGTGCTAAATGGACCTACACGATACTGGTGGCTGAACATTTTTAGCAGCAGCAATTTCTCTAAGACTGCAAGGGAAGCCCAGCTTACAGTAAAATGTTAGAAAATTAAATGGTCAAACATGTGCAACATATGTGTTAACATTTCATTGACTACAAATGCATTAGAACATATTCATCTCGAAAGACGAGTCCATTCAGAATCAGTTACACAAATCGACTAACTCCATTTTGTTAACTTCTCATATATTCCCATAGCGTCAATGACAGGTTTCATGAAATCGTTTTCTTATACTGTCTATGGTCAATGAATTTTCCCATAACAGCTGAGCATCAATTGACTTCAATGAGACTGCTTGGAATATTTTTTTATTGCCTTGAAACTTGTACTGGCCTCAGCTGGCCTAGACGCTGAGCTTACACATTATGTTTGAAGGATCAGTGGAAAGGCTAAGTGCCATTTTGATTGACAGCTATTTTGAGATATACACTGTCATTAAATCATTAAAGGGCTCAGTCCCATTGCGGTTTTTGCAAGTGAAATCGAAAGACAAACTGCACTACCCATTTCTTCGTATTTACTTGGCGAGATGACTTGACCATTCTTCATCTGTTTTTGTAGAAATTAGCTTCTCCTGTATTAAATGGCTAGTCTTACACCCGAAACACTATGGGCCAAGGCTGTCTAAGCATCTTAGCTCTGCTGGCCTCTGAAAGGACCAGCAACTGTTTGGTAGGTACACTATTTTCAGCGCAGCAGTGACACTGAGTAGTTTCCAACTTCAGCAGAGTTGCCGTGAATGATCCACTCATACCAGCATAACATACACTAACACACAACCGCCACCATGACATCTGCGTAATTGCCATGTTGAGAATGATCCCCCACCCAAACAGTAACTGATTTCTGATGGTTTTGTGGAGATCCGGACTATTAGAGAACACCATAAAGGGGGTTAATATTGAAGTATGCAGAGAAACAGATGGACTACAATGGTCTATAATTGTATAACTACAATGAGCATCTAAATGGTAAGTGAAAATGAAAGACGGTAAACGTAGATACAAAAAGTTGTAACTATATGATCAGTAAGTGTATATTCATTTTAGTGTCTTTATTATATCAACTTTCAGGATTTTTGTAGGTTGAACTTAATCAGTTTGTCCCTCCTTACAGTTCCACTGACCACCTCACAACTTCAAGCAAAAACAGGACCACCAATATACAGTATAGAAATACCAGCAAGGTGCTGCTTGCAGGCATACATACGTGAATACAGAGCAGGGAATTTGAGACCATCCCTCTTTCCAGAACTTTTCCAGATACAGACAATCTCACGGCTTATGCACTAGCATGGCCTGAATGACCTCCTCTATTCCTATCATGGGTTTGTAGGCAAATTCTATCAGCTGTATCCAGCCAGCATGTGTGTCAAACCGAAGCCAGCTGTCTGCCTGTAGGGATTATGCAAATGTGTGTTTGTGAATTCATATTTTATGGTGTCTAATCCACTACATTTCATGGCTGCACATTTATCAATCATTAACTATTCCACATCCAATGGCTATAAACAAACATGATTAGCTTGTTACATATGTCTGCTAATTTACCCATATAGCTTTAGTTATATCACATGATCTACCCATGTTTAGATAAAACCGGTACTGTACATGTAATGGATTCTTAATATAAGTTCATAAAATAGCCGTATTGGCATTTACAGTCATTTTTAAGTTAGTGTAGCAATACAAATTGTTGTACCAGCAGTATAGTTAAGGCTGATATGCAGCACTGGGCAAAATCCACGGCTGGCTTAAGAATACCAGAGTTTTTAGCAGTGGTATAATGACTGTATACTGTATAATAATATCTCAGTCTCTTTATCAAAATGCAGTCAAAACATTCAGGACATTTTTGTAACTATTTTATTATCTTTTCATGGAACAACACTGCAGATGTGACCCTTTGATACAATGTAATGAGGGTTAAGGCAGTGCTGGAAAATAATGGTGAACACAAAAAATATTGAGACTTCAGGCACAATTGTGCCATTTTCACTTAGGGGTGTACTTAGGGTGCCAGCGGTTTAGACATTAATGGCTGTGTATTGGGTTATTTTGAGAGCACAGCAAATTTACACTGTTATACAAGCTGTAGACTAACTACATTACATTGTATTAAAAGTGTCATAAATTTAGTGTTGTTTACATGAAAATATATAGTAAAATAGTTACAAAAATGTGAGGGGTGTACTCACTTTTCGGAGATACTGTATTCCTGCGCTATTAAAGCACTATTAAAAAGTAAAAGAAGCTATTGTAGGCTACTATGGCAACTATTTCGTTAACCTTTGCTTATTGAGTAGTAGTATCATCTGGAAGCTTGACTGAGAACCTATGCTGACCCAACTGCAGTCCAAAGGAGTTTGATCAGGAATGGCTTTCTGGAAGAATAATAACCAATAAATGGAAGGGAAACAGGGTTAAAATGCCAACATATACTAAAGCTCAGTGGAAAAGTATTAGGAAGTGACAAATTCAACTTTGAAATTGTCAATAACACGTTACATAATCATTGTGTCATTGCTAAAACAGCAATTCTAATTCTGACTTAAGACTATTATATAGTATATAATATGGTAGTGGTCATTCATTTGCAGGACCAGAGTATATATCACCCATTAAAAAAAAAACCAAAATATTCAAGTATAAAGTACCCTTGAGAAAATACAAATTCATTATCTGGTGCATGAGAATATCTTTTTTTATGCTCAGACAGATGCTGGCTGTAATACCTGTACAGGCAGCAGAAGCCTGTAGAATTTTTTTCACACTCCCACTTCTGTGGCATGATTGGCAGATTTGGGAATGGATACTGATGTATATATCACGAATGGTGTTTGTTCCAGTTCCAAAGCCTCTAAACATAAATGTTTTTCTTTATCTCTCTCAAACATTCATTTGGTCTTAGTCCTACTTTTGCATATACAGTGTTCCCTTGTTTATGGTGGGGAGGGGGGGGGGGTGACGTTACAGAACCACCCGCGATAAATGAAAATCCGAAAAGTAGGGACACTATATTTATTTAAGTATTTATACACTATTTTAGCCCTAAAACTTGCAGAAGGTTTGGGTGGCATCAACAGGCTTGAATTAATTCCGTCTATAATGAAACTTTCACAAACAGCAAACACAACACCGCAGATAAAAACTGTTGGCAAGTAGCGACTCAGGCTTACTTCTCGTTTTTGGTGAGTATTCACCCGCTGTAAATTGTAATATTTTCTAATTTCTAACATTCCTTTATTGTCAGAATTAATATTTTTAATATATTTTTATACATTTTGTGATTTTTTAATGTAAAAGTTAATCACATACATGTCTATGTATACATTAACTATACGACACGTACTACGCATGTTCAGATTGAGTTCCGATAGAAAGAACGAACTTGAATGAATGAATTAACAATATTGTATGATATAAAAACAGTTGAAATGATTGGACAAACGATCTGTAATGGCTTGCTTTATCTCGGTCTGTCTGTCTGTCTGTCTGTCTGTCTGTCTGTCTGTCTGTCTGTCTGTCTTACACTCTCACTTTGTCAGCACAAGGAATGCAATATATTTGCCAGCATCTAATGCAACCTTTAGGCAGATAATGGAATGCCCCACTTATCCAACACCTAACCTCAAAGACCTAGACAGGACACCAGGCCATTGCAGGCTTGATAGGAGCTACTGATGCAGTGCTGTTGACCAATCCAATGACCAGTTTCCCTCCCTCTGACAAAGCCATGTTTGAATGGGACCTCCTGGGTGGGAACCTGTTTGTCTGCGCTTGTCTGGGCTCTGCCATTCGAGTAGCATAGATAGTAACATGACCTGTATTTTCTGATTTAAACAATTTTATCTGCACTTTATTAATCTGTACAGTAATTAGTTTGATGCCATTTCGATGCGTCCCAAGACGGCAAAATTTAGTGACGCAAATTGTGTGTACTACCTTCTTTTCTACTGTCTTAAAGTGCATAGCACTAAGAACAATAATATAACTTAAACAACCATGACTTTGTAAATAGGAATTTCAATAAACAAATATTATGTCATTTATGATAATAATGTGATAGGAGAGCGGTGGATCGCTAAAAAAATAATAACTAATCCCTTTGAATTATGTGAGAATCAAAAAGGAGAAGAAACCACCAGGGCCCATATTCATAGGGATCCAAGCACAGAGAAAAAAACATTTTTGGTCGCTTCCCTCGTAAATTTAGGAGCAAACCCTATTAAATATAAAAGTTATTCATAAAGCATTTTAACCCCTAAGCGAGCTCCTAAGGCGAAAAACTGTTAGGAGTAAGGAGGAGGACTTTTAGGAGGTTAGAAGTTAGTTCTTTTCAGTGAAGAAAAGTCCAGAAAGATGACGAGACAGAGTAAATGTTCTCCAAAGACTATAACAGTGAGTTAACCAAGCGCTACCGATTAGATCGTACAGAAATAACGATTGTGGTTGATCTTAATAGAGATGCGCTCACATGAGAGTCTCAAAATGAGGCTCATCAACAATAAAGTATTTGGGAACTTGGAGAACTTGGAGGAACTTATACAGAATTGCTAGTTGAATACGTTTTGCTTATATCCAGTTCACACTGTCACACTGCCTGCTCAGACTCCAGTATTTTTTTCAAAATGAAACTCAGGTATGACAGTCAGTAACACAATCACTTCTACCTAAGGTCCGAGTAAACAGTGTTAGGAACCAGAGATGTGAACTAACCTTACTGATACGGAACCTAAAATTCTGCCACAGTTCTTAAGTTTACACTTAGCATAATAATCTTGAATGCATAGAACACACAAATTCACATTTAGAGGACTTACTGTGTCTAGTTTGTCTGTATGAATGTGTGGAGGGGGTGACAACCAATCACAGTCTTTAACAGAATGTGTCGTACCTAGCAACCAGATCAACCATCCCTCCTTACTAAGATAAAGGGTTTAGTTTTCTTTCAGAGTTGCTCTGTGATCACTTCTGATCACAACTCTTAGGAGTTTTAAGCGACGTCTGGAGCTCACCAAGAAAATTCTTATTTATATATACGACCCCAGGAATCCTTCAGGACTGTCCTCTTTCCTTACTTTGTTCTGCACCTGTTATTTACTCAAGGAGCTTTTAATACACAAGTGCAGCCCTGCTGATTGAGTGGAAATGGCACCAGGTGCCAGACTAATACACAGCCTTCTCTCGCATGCATGCCCTATTGTTAGTCTGTCTGAGAAATTCTAATTGGAGATTGCCAAATAGCTGGGATTAGATCTCACCCAGCCAGGATAAGAATAGCAAGAGTATCTGCCTCACCCATTCCCTTTCTGCACACTGATGTCAAAGGTCAGGATGAATACTAAGGCGGATGACCTCTTATGCACTTCTGTCTCTGAAGCTTTGCTAGTTAGTTTGAATAAAAAAAGATTTTAAAAAGCTGAATAATGTTTCGAATATTATTGAACATTTTATTCAGGTTCTTCTGACCTTTTCACACAGGGTTACGCTTACAGTGACCCACCTTCTCATATTTATACATACATTTCTATCTGAGGGTTATAAGAGAATGAGCAGTTAGTACAGCAGCTCTTTCAGTGATGCAGTCATATCTGGATATGCTTATAGCTGTGGCCGTTTGGCATAAAATTATGAGCAACATGATCACTGGATGACTAACATCACCAACCAAAATCACGAAACAATGTACCATAGCTAGGACTGTAAAATGGTAGACATTAACTCCTGTCGTTAAGTGTGTTGGATCAGAGTATGCTAAAACATTCAATCATGAAATCAGCTTAAAAATGTATATTCTAGGAAGTTCTGAAGATTTGCTGGTACAACAGTATACAGATAAACAATAAAGATGCAAAGAGCGAAACAGTGAATTAATCTCAGCAGCCCAAGGTGCACCTGTCAGCACGGTGTTAGGATAGCACAGCGTGTTACAGCTCTCTCACCGCCAGACCCACATTAGGAGTCAGCGCTTCCATAGAGCAGAAGATTGTGTGAATACTGGGGATAAAACCAAATTGGCATTTTCAGTCATGTGCCTTCTGCAGGGGGAGATTATAAAGAAAAACTGCATGCCTGCCAGGCAGTACATCGAGTGACTTCAAGCTTCACAGGTTTGAATCTGCATTACTGCATTTCTGCTTTGCTTCTGAGTTTGTTACAGTATTTAGGAAAGAGATTTTTTACATGTAATCATCTGTTTATCTACCATATTTATTTTTTATAGATAATTATTATGTATTGAATTAAACACTGTGAAAGGTTTATATGTTAGCCATCATGTCTCACAGAATGCTTGTTCATTATTTGTTGTTTATTTTGTATGAATTCAAGAGAAATTAGATACAAGTTCATGCTGAGAGTTTGTTTTTAAATTTAAAAAGTTTATTTTATTGAGTCAATTTAGTGACTTTTACCTGTCATGTTGTGATCACACTGAAATGTAAATACACACACACACACACACACACACACACACACACACACACACACACACACACACACACACACACAAATATATCT
>JAUZST010009700.1:0-12822 GCA_034779995.1 Parotocinclus haroldoi | reverse complement strand
AGACCAGATCTACAATGAGATTGATTTGAACAAAGTGCTATACTGATGTTCAGTGACCCAAAGAAAGTCGTTCAGATTGGATTTACATTTACCGCACATGGTAGCTACACATAGCAACTCTAGGAATCCCCGCTTGATATCCAGACCAGTTTGCTTTTCTGCATCCTGTGAGCTCAGGATCCCCATGTGCCGACAAGGACAAGGGTACTCCAAGCCTCATTTGAGATAAAAGCCTTCAACAGATCTTGGTAACTGACCCTGGTATTTTCAAATCCCTTCTCTAGAACAGTGCTAAGTGATTTTGGTCACCTGTAAGACAGTAATGGCGTTCTGAAAACCCTGCATTTGTTGTGGCTTGCCTCTGGCAGAGTGAGCCACACGATGCCACATTATAGCGCAGTCCAGCTCTCCATAATCTGTAAACTTCTGCATCTCAAGCTCCACACTCTCCCCCATCTGAGCTCTCGCCAGCACACGCTGCTTACACAGCAGACTTGGAACATACACACATAAATATATACATGTATTAGAAAACCAAATGGTTGTGCTATGTATTAGGAGTTAACAGTATGATTACTTCTAGTGAAATCCTTGGTGGCGAAGCAATAAAAACCTATGTATTTTGCATTATTCAAAAACGTGTTTGTAAAAGTCTTATGTTATACTAGCTTGATGTTGTTAACAGGATATTAGCTGTTGCCTAATAATGACAACAATGGAAATAATACTGAAGGAAATGCCATTCCGAAGCATCTTATAATCTTAATGTTCTGCATCTCGCTAATAACTTTTGTGTGAATTGGGATAAACCATGTCTAGAAATTAAATATAAAAACATAGACTGTGAGACTGGAGGTGTCTTGTATTTTGTCTCCGCGCACAGATTGTTCACTATTTTTAAAATTCAGTCATTCTTAGCTGGAACGCTATGTTGATTTGTTGCACTAGCATGATGCATGAACTCAGTGTTTCAGCTGCACATCTTTAATCAAGATACACATCTCGCTCACCTCTATTTGCAGTGTTACTAAATGCCTGGCTTTTTCTGTTGTCAAGTGCCTCACTAATATCCACATAAGGTTTAGGTGACTGTGGAGGAAAGTCCATAACAGTCAAATTTCCAAATGTATTACTTGAATGGAAATATCTATATTAAAGTAGAGGCAAATGCAAAATTGAAGCATTTTGAGTAGAACATATGACATTTCTTTCACTACCTGTAGGCATAAAATCCATCATCGAAAGAATAAATAAAAGCAAACTCACAGTCTGTGGGGGCCACTAGGCATCACTCTGATGGCGTGGTCCAGGACCTGCAGGCCACACTTCAAATTACCTCTGTCTGCATGGATATGGAAGAGCATGTTGTTCAGGGCTGCTATCACTGCCAGATCATCTGCTGTTTCAGTATAACACACACGCACATACGAAATAACACATTTTATTGATGTGTATGTTACATAATTAACTTAATGACAAGTTGCAATTATGTCTCACCTTTAATGACATACAACTCATGAGCAGTAAAATCTATCAACAATGAGTATGAGTCAAACACTAATTTTATGCACTATTCATTGTCGAGAGTGTGCTGGGAATTAGGATCAGCAAGCCACATGTCTGTGTTTATTGTAATGACTAAAGTCTGTATCATTCCACTCAATTTAATTCAATCCCCTGGATCTCATGCATGCTTAAGCATGACTGAATGTGAATAGGAGGGGAGTGAAAGGGAGACAGAGGAAGGAAATAACATGTTGCTTTCAGTTGCAGCGGAGTTACATTTGCTCTCTGAGCCCCTCAGCTCCACCTCCTCCACCCCTCTGCCAACATGGCAAAAGCTCTGCTATTTCTTCTTAAAGCCACATACATGGCTTTTCTCTTCATGTCAGCATTGGTGGTTCAGTGGTAGAATTCTCGCCTGCCACGCGGGAGGCCCGGGTTCGATTCCCGGCCAATGCAGATAACATTTTGTGTGTCATATCACAGACCAAGTAAGGCAGAATTTATTTACACTGCTCACAAAAAATATGGGATATTCATTGTAAGTTATTTCATTTTTCTGTGAGCAACAGTGGCAAAACTCACTCAATATGATAAGGAAGAAGACTTGGGAGGAATTATAGCTGAAGCTACAAAGACTCACAAAAAATAAGGGGATATTTCGAAATGGAATAACCTATAATGAAATATTCCTTAGTTTTTGTTAGCACATTCATTTTGTGTACATTATTAAAAATAACTTCAATACAGAGCTGCAAATAAAAAAAATAAAAGAGAACATTTTATGAAAAAAAAATTATAACATAAAATATCACTTATTGGCAGTAATATATTATAAAAAATAGAATCTTATGAAGAATATAAAAAAAATAGTGAATATAAAACTATATAACACAATAAAACAATAATATACACTCACCAATCACTTTATTAGGTACACTTGTTTCTACACTGTTTCTACGTTTTATTAGTTCCAATGCATTTGCAATTCCACAATTCCATACTGTACTCTTTCTCAAAATGCTTTGTTAGTCTCATTTCCTCTCTTCTCTAATGGTCAGTATTCCCAGAGGATCACCAATGATCATGTACTATTTGCGTGGTAGCTCCTTCTCATCACTGCAGTGACACTACTGAGGTAACACATGGTAACACAACACCACCACGTTATTGTCACTGCAGTGCTGAGACGGAGCCACCAATAGTTCCAATCGAGTCTGAAACTAGGCGAGTGTAAAAACAAGTAGATGTACTTAAGAAAGTGACGAGTGTATATAATAAATAAAATAACACATATTACAAAATAGAGAATGTGATAGTTTCCTGGCAATGCAGAATCACTACAGGTTCTTGTGTTTTGGTGACATAGCATCAGAACAGGTTTAGGGAGTATTAAGGTCTTCATACATATGGTAGGTATGAGGACTGGAACGGAACATGGAAAAACAGCTTAAAGGTCAGCTTGAGGTTGAGTATCTAACTTATTAAGAAATTACTGGCAATATAAAAGCTTGGTATGTAATTTACTACTAAATGACAAGTAGTGTTCTACTGTAAATTCCTGGCAGAACAAATTAAGACGGACTCACTGTCAGTGTCCGGCACTGAGGCTGAAGGTGCTGTTTGTATCTCCTTCTGGCTAGTCACCAGCTTACTTCTCTCCTGCCAGAGATAAAGAAACTCAATATGAATGCTATTCATGCATACAGAATCATCACAGTACACACTATTATTTATAACAACAAAAAAATAGCAACTCAAATGTCCATTACGCATGCAAGCTGAATTGTAACAAAGTATTGCTAAGTTGGTCACAATTTACACCTTCTTGGGGCTGATGCTGAACCAACCTTTTCTCCTTCAGGCACAGCCAGACTGTGAATGCAGTCCTGGCTATACGGCACCACCAGATTTTGAACCCAAGTTAGTGCAGTGTTAAACAGATACGACATCCGAGTGCTTTTGTTGCTATGTATTTGGAAAAGATATATTGCATGAAAACAATAGAACGCTCATGGTCATGAATGATCTCACATTTAACTTGTGATCTAATCACTGCTGTTTCGTAATATCACATGATGTCGAGTGTTCTATTGCTTTTATCACAGGAAAATTCTTGCAGGCATGGGCCATTTAACGATCAATGTCTGTTTGCTTAAATGTTCAAAATCTTAAGAATTACAATAAAAAAATAAAACTCTCTCTTACACACATACATCTAATAAATGAATAAATGAATGGAAGAAAACTATTATGAGCAAAACCATTCTAATTTTATAAATAGTACATAGTACTATAGTAACCTGTAATTGTTCAGTTCTATCTATTAATACTTTTAGATACTGTAAAATAAGGTTGAAAAATTAGGTTGAAAAGCTAATGCAGAAGGCCTGAAGGGCTTACAGTGACTGGTTGTGGGTAGGTGTTGCTTAGGGCCTTTAAAATCTGCTCAAATGGATTTTGGAGCTGCTGTCGCTGTTCAGGAATCTCCAAGAGAGGGAGGCATGCGTTCCAGTAACATCTGGATGCGTTCCCACAAAGAGGCCAGCTACCAGCCTGCTCAGCAAAGATACACACACACACACACACACACACACACACACACACACACACACACACACACACACACACACAGAGTACTTGACCCGAATTGAGCATAACACAATTCATGAATGTGTCCATACAGTGTGGTATGGAGTATAACAAACAGCTGAGCCTGTTGGTCTTTAAAAATCACCCAACACCTTTCATTCATACAACGTACATGTATACTTATTAACAAAAAAACAACAAAGGTTGAACTGATAATCTGTTGAGCCAAATGACAGTCGGTCACCACAAGTCCATTGTCAGATTCATTGTTAAAGATAATATGGTCCAAGTCCATAGCAGTCCCAATTAGAGACAGAAAGATACGAATGTTATCTGGAATATCTGGTTTATGGATTTAGTTTGCTGTAGAGTTAGTTATTTTACCAGACTGACCTGATACTGGACTGCAGCATGCCAAGAGCCTCCATGTATTTTGCAAGATGACCACAGGAATTATGGAGCATGCTCAGTCCTCTCATTTGAGCAGCACTGCTCAGCATCTCCTGAACTTCTTTTACACTGCACCTATGCCGAGGGGTTTGCAAACACCGAAGCTCAGAATCTATTCAGTTCACTGTAAGTTGCATGCATTCAAAATCATGAACGAAACACTACATAACATAAGTTTTGAAACGTAAAGCATATTGTTTCACCCCTGTTCATGCTGATCAGAGTTGTAGGGAGGGGCAAGAGTCTGACCTAAAATAGCACCAGGGAACATTACATTGCAAGACTCACCTGGGATATGAACTAAGGGACATAAGGGATGGCTGTGCGCTGCAAACAGCCTGTTCTTCTTGAGCCACCAGTGTGACACGAATTTTCCATTCAATTATTAATTTCCCAGAACTATCACAAGTAGCTATTGTACTGCAATAGCCTTCCATGACGGCTAGAGGTCAATGTTGCATAAACTATGAATCAATAAGCTTTACTGCGTTTATATGCTATAGAAAAGCACTTACAGTTTATACACTGCACTTTTTGTCTTTTGGATGGCAGTCAGCTCCAACTGCAGTGCATGCTGTGTACATATCATGACGAGATCATGATCAGAGCCCTGATGGGCTAAGTGAGCCAGCTGAAACCAGGCATACAGCTCCACTACCGGATCAGTCCACTTACAAGCAGACGCCATTCGCACCAGCTGCCACACACAGAAGAAAGCTCATGGAATTGTGTGTGTGAGAAAGAGCAAGAGAAAGAGAGAGATTTTATTTATTATCACCTTCAGTATCAGCGGATATTTTATGACAGACACAAGGTTACATCTACATTTAGAAAATAGCCCTTAATTTTTGTGAGCGTCATGTGTAGTCATATATACTCGGATCAGGCAAATCTAATGTAATCGCAGTTAAGCTAATGAATGTCTTTGGACTGTGGGAGTAATTCAGAGCACCAAGAAAAAACCCACACAAAAAACACAGAGGACATGCAAACTCCACACAGGCGGAGTCTGAGGTTGGGATTGAACCGTGCTGCACTACCACATCACCAAGCCTTCTGAGTGAGTGAGGGATTTAATGAGAAAGAGACTAGCAAATAGGTGGGTATATTTTGTTTTGAATTTTTACACCCCTGTTATTTACAACAGTTTAATCATATTTCATATAATGACTGATGGTTCACAGTAATCACCTATTTAATCAGATTATAAACTGCATATAACAGGTTATCAAATCTTGATTAAAAAATACAATCTAACAATAGTTTTAACTCCAGACAATGCGGCCATAAACAGCTGCATTCAGCAATCAATGATGTAAATCCACGAGCAGAGGCGGGAGTTTAAGAGCAGAAATATAGAGACTTATTTTGTGCAAGATACTTGTGTGTTGTAACAAGCTATAAATGGCATGTGTAAGTGTAGGTGCCTGTCCTATTGTAAATATGCTTTGTTGTTTCCCGAATGTATATTCTCTCTAATCTATAACCACATCAATTGTTTCACATTTACATGTCAAGTCTCTGTCTCATCTGGCTGATCCTATGTGTTGTTTGCAGTTCTGTCATCAATTTATTTTGATATTTTTCTGGACTTCATAGGCACACATAGTTAGTTAAGCACAGCTTAAGTTAAATGGTTACAGTATTGTGATCATTGTTGGAAACCACAGTCGTTACCGTTACATGGCTGGGAACAGTGAACTCCATCAGTCCAGGCCTATTATTACATAGCAGCATCTCCACTCCAACCAGCACTTGGGACATGGCAGCCACTGCCTCGTTTTTACACTGGGAATTGTCAGAAAAGACACTGTCTAACCAAATCGAGAGTTCATTTATAGTGTGAAAACACTATTATGGCAAATCTACACACACACACACACACACACACATATATATATATATATATTTCACAAACCTCATCATCGGTGTTGAGTTGCTGTCCAATCTGCTGTTGCAGTAGCTGTTTGGTTTTCACCCATGTGATGATGAGCTGCTTCCTAACCATGATGGGTATCTTCTCGTCATTCCCATTGGACAGGTGCAGTGCATATTCACATAACTTTTAATCATAGATAGAAGAGAAAACAAGGTTTGTGTGTTTTCGTATCCTTTCATATCTTAGCATACTACTTAGCGTAATACTTAGGTACTAAACTATGGACCAGATGGTTCAGGGTTCCACTGTTGGGTCCTTGAGCACGACTCTTACACAACAATTGTAAGACTGTATCAGTTGTAACAAAGATGAAGGCTAAATTACATAAATGATCAGGTGCTGTTTAACAGTTGTTTGATCAATGTCCATTTATTTTAACAACTGAGGTAAGAAAATTATAATAAATTATTTAAATAAATAAAATTCTGTCCTTTATTACCAGGTGTTACAGTTGCTGGTCACCTGAGTGTATGTGCCTGTGGTGACATTAGGGATGCAGTTTTCTTATGAAAATATCCTTTATAGTTATGCTACAGTAATCAACAACCTGTTTTACAGAATGTAACAAAGCCATTAAACAGCACGTGTATATAGAAATGAGTTCTTGAAAATGTCCCTGTCCCTTTAAATTGATTCACAGATAGAAGATAGAGAGATAGATGTTATAGAAGAAATGCTGTTTTACTGGCAAAGTATTAGACACATCAATATCTGTAGTTCAAGTGGTTTTGGAACTGTTAAGGTACTGGATTGTGTTCCTAAGATCCATAATGCTTATCCCACCTTGGGCTCAGTTTTGCTGGGTCTCCAAGGAAGTATGCCCATGCCAATAATATGCCAATAATTGTGGAGGGAACGTTATTATGGGTAGTTACTATATACAATGTAACATTGTTTCATTCTGGTCTATTCTCATAATTTAAATTGTATTTTTTCTGACAGTTTAACTTTAATAAACAAAACAAACTAAAACAACGAAGTGAACATTAAGACAATTTCCCCCTCATTTAAGCTCAGACACCACCAAGTGCTGACCAGGCTTTCTGCAGTGATTTAAACTATCCAGATTGAGCATATATCACCCCAGATATTTTTCAGTGGTCTTTCCAGCTGGATAGTGAAAATCTCCAGCAATATGACATGTTCTGAATGATGCACATGAAGCCAGGCACTGCAGAAGATGTATACTAGCTATCTATATGATCATAAACTCACAGAATTAGTATCCCGGAGGATTTTACATCCATCGGCCCTGCCTTAACTACGAAATAGACGACAAGCCAGCGGGTGGCGAGTCACCCTTCTACTGCAATTCTACTGCAATCAGTCAGGCTCTAAAAGACCAGTGGGAAGCACTGCTAGATGATGTTCAGCTGGAGAATGCAGAGCTTCATTACAGGGTCGTTGAGACACCAGCCCTTAAGTTCAGATAGCAGGAGGTTGCTGAGAATAAAATATTGCAGTCCCATATCAGCTAGCTACCTGAACTAAGTGCAGCAGAGGCAAGAGATAGACAGGCATATAATGTATGAGGCAAAATAATGTAGTTTCAATAGATATAGTCCCCTCAAAATTAAGTGTACCAGCCTCATCTGCAAAAATTTGCCTGTTACAACAAAAGCTGGACTTCAGTGCACAATACAAATTACCAACCTCAAACAAAAAAAGAAGGTGAGGTGCATACTCACTTCAACCAAGTCATACTGATAATGTAACTGAAGCAATATCTCCCACTGGAGCTACATAAATCAACAAGGAACCGGCCTCAATCTCACTGTGATCCAAATTGAAGGACATACCCACATGTTCAGCAGACTTAACCTACATTTTTATATTTAAATATTGCTTTGGATAACATTTGTCTGGGTGAAACCATTGGAAGAATAAAGTTCTATATACTTACAGATCGTCCTAAGCTGAAGGAAGCACAGCTTGCTGCAAATTCATACCGAATCTCTACACATTCATACACAGACGCTGCAAATGCACTCAGTGAGACGTATGGACAGCAGCCCAAGTTAACTGCGCAAGCTACTGCAGAGCTAATGCATAGAAAAAGCTGTCTATCAGCAGCTGTAGTTCTCTCGTAAATAACATTTTTATTAAACATTTCAGTCAGGATTCAGGTCCCATCATAGTACAAAAACAACACTAATTAAAGTATTTAATTATCTATTAACATCATCAGATAATATATATGTTTCTGTTCTTGTTCTATTAGATTTAAGTGTGGCATTGGACACCATATCATGATATCTAATTAAATAGGGTAGAAAACATTATAGCTCAAACGCTCAAAGTTCTCAAAAGTGAAGTACAGCATCCCTCAGGGGTCTGAGATTGGCCCATATATTCCTTTTACTTAACTCTTAACTTAACTGATGTTTTATTAGTTGGACACAAGACTGTGAAAGACAGGTTGGCTAAATCTATGCTAAGTCTAGATGGCTGTTTGGTAACATCCAGTACAACTGTAAGAACATATGTGTCACGTTTGATTCAGGTCTGTCCCTTGACATGCACATTAACAACATCACAAGAATTCCTTTCTTTCAGTTATGTAATATTGCTAAACTTAGAAATATCCTTTCTTTTCAAGATGCAGAGACACCTTTTTTTTTAACTTCGAGGTCGGATTACTGTAATGCTTTACTTGCTGTATGCTCTAGTAAATCTCTAAATAAACTTCAACTAGAATGCAGCAGCTTTTAGTCCTGTTCTGTAGTCTCTACACTGTTTACCAATTATATTCTGCATTTATTATAAAATACTTCTTGTAACATACGAAGCTCTACACGGTCTGGCCCCACGTTATCTGAGTGAACTCTTAAGAGTCTTACAATCCAGCTTGTCTACTTCGTTCACAAGGTGCAGGACTTCTTTTAGCTCCTAGAATTAAAAAAGGGGAAAAGCTTTATCATACTTGGCTTCTAACTATGGAATAAACTTTAGTTCTAGATTCAGACACCCTCCAAATTTTTAAGTCTAGGCTAAAAGCATTTTAATTTACATGGGCTTTTGCTTAGATATAGACTGGGATGCATAGCTCGGGTTGGCTCTTGCCTCATGGCTTTGTTACCTATATTCTCTGATTGTCTTCTTTCTAGCTATGCTGCTATAGTTAATGCTGTCAGAATCTCATTTTGCACATGTGACTGGCACCAGTAATTGTTAAAATACTCTGTGCTCCTAACCAATAATTAACCACATTTTCTCCTTTAACTCCAAGCTGATGTTCCAGGAACCAGCTCCAGCACCACACACTTAAATGTTCCTCCACCTCAGCCTCACTCTACTGGTCATCATCAACAGAAATCCCACCAGAGTGCAATAACTCCCTTCATCATTCAGTTATCAGGAGACGATGTGCCTCCAATAACTTAAAAGGTCTCACATTATTATAGATAGGAACTAGTATGCAAAAAGACCTGCAGATGAAAATAAAGAACTTAATAGTGGTAATAATTTCAGATCTTACTACCAGGAGAAAACATTTCACTCTTTAAAACCAAATCGTAGGAATAGGAATTACTGGCCCATTTCCCTTCCCCAAAAACAGCACATACAACCTCTACGCCGCTTTTATAAGATTCATCCATTCCCTACTTTGCTGATTGGATTTAATGAAAAGTGCAAGAGATCAGTCAACCACAGAGCAGGAGTCCAGTACCCCTATTACAACAACATGATTTGCTAAGCTCTAAAAAATGAAATTCTAATTGCCCATACTTTGACAACAATATGCATTATTTCAATAGCTGTAGTAATTATAGCTGATGAACAAGGAGCAGAAGGACACGGTTGTCAAGCTGCCAAGTACACTCTTAAGGCTCTTGTAAAGAATGTAATACAAAACATTAACTGGTGCATCAAAGGTGAAAGAGAGGAATAGCAAACATCAAATAAAGCCATCCTTGAGAGCTGCCTTGTGAATATAGGTAATAAGAGTTCTGTATGCTATCTGCCAAGCGTGCCAAGTGTTTTCAAAAAAACAAGGACAGGATAGGGTCCTACTCACAAGAAGTGTATGCTATTTTAAATTAAAGATCAGTGAAGGCCATTATTTTAAATGCAGCTTCATTACAGGCCAGTCCTAAGGACGTTTCACTGCATACAGTGAAATAGCAAGTCCTTCATGGAACAGCTGTGTCATTCATAACATCTGCAGTTTCTGAACCAAAGAAAATGTTCCAGATCTGAAGAGACTTCACTATTGAGCAGCTATGACTTGCTGAGCTCACCCATGCTGTGAGAGCTTTGCAGAAGAAATGCAGACATTTTACCAATTTGCTACTTCAGTTGCTGAATAAGGCACATCAAGGGCCACTGATTGAGTCCAAATGTCCATATGTAATCACACCAGTTTAACCTGTACAATTAGATCATGTGTGGTATGGACTATGCAAGGTCCAGCACAAGACATTCAGTACTGTAATGAGCTACAAAACTGCTTCTTCACAAGAACACTGTCTTATGTTGATCAGTTTACTGTACTGGGTATGACGATGTGGCGCCAAACAACACTAAGACCCGCACTTAAGTAACAGGACCTTCAGGTGTTCGTCATCGCATCGCCAATCAAACACGGGATATAAACCGGCTCACCGATTGCTCTGTAACTGCACTCGAGGATGGCGATTCGCACAGGAGCGCGAAGTATGACTCCTAAGAGTAAGACTGTGAAATAATCGAATTTTGATAATGCTGCTCAAGGAAAAGTAAATGGCATCATCTGGTATGCAACCTCACTCCTATGAATACAAAATAGTTATCATCTGTACGGTGTTAAGGAAACCCATACTACCTCAATTACAGAGCAAGAAGAGAAGGTTGACTAAGGTTCCTGAACCCCCAGCAGCCTACCAAACAGAAATTATTAAGATAGTACCACCTGGATATGCATCGAGGTGCCTTAGTTAAGTTTAGACTTTTAGTGTGTATTCAACAGATTACCTTCAATTTTACCAGATAATCCTCTGTGAGGGGACATGGTGTGTGGTTGTTACAGAACTATACAAGGCATGCCCCCACATTACTGTTGTATGCAGAAATGAATGTGATGTATATGACCACCAGCATTGATGCAATCGTTCTTCTAAATATTTTATATACAAATGCACACAGTACGAGGCGTGAATAATAAAAATAATTTTGTTTAGAGGTAATCTATGTCAAATAGTAACAGGTAACAGGTTGTATGCACAACAAAATACAATAATTCCTCCGGCTGTCTATCCATGCATCCTCCCACCCATCCAATTAATCAATCCTCTTGTTTGTATCTTTCCTATCCATCCATCCCTATATTCACATCTCACAAGTCCTTTATATTGAAGCTGTAAGGCAGTATGTACAGAATGCAAGATGTCCTGCTTTTCAGATTTTTTCAAATCTGCACACAATTATTTACATTTACGGCATTTGGCAGACATCCTTATCCAGAGCGACAACTCTTACAGTCTTACAATTCAAGCCTTGTTTAAGGACCCAACTGTGGCAGCTTGGCAGAGGTGGGATTTGAACCCACCAGTACCTTAACCGCTAAGCTACCACAGTTCCAATTCAGTGTAACAAGAACTGGAAAGGAAAATAACTTATTCTAAGTAGGTTATTACTGGAGCTATAAGTTGAGAGTCTGCCTGGTGTACTTATGTGTGTAATTGTGCGTGTGGAAATCCTCTCTTTGTACTCCTCTTCTGGGAGTTGAATAAAGCAGCACTCCACCTAACCAACTCTTTTCAGTCTGTCATCAACCCAATTAAGATTTAATTAGACTGAGTTAATGAACATCCTAATGTACCTAAAAACCCAAAACCTAAAAAACCCTAAGTAGCTAGATGTTGAGTATGGGTTCTGAATTCTTGTGTTTGTGAAAATTTGGATTCTGAGGTTTAAAACACTGCTGAGCAGGCAGCTAGGTAAAAATAGTATTTTTAAAATAAATTATATTAGTGCATTAGTTTTACTTTATCTTCTCAATCCTGAACAAAATCATGGACGAGCCAGTGACACAGGGCACAAGGTAAGACAAAAACATAGTCAGGGTGCCAATCAATAGTGGGGCACACACTCATACACTTGGGTCACTTTGTTGTAATTAGTTAATCTAATGCATTTCTTTGGAAACTGGAGTAATTGGAGTGACCCCACACAGACATGGATCCAAAGCGCTAAATATGAGATTAAATGCAGGATCGTCTTGCTGTGAGGCAATACTGCTACACACCACACCACCAAGCCACAGCATGTTGGTCTTACTTTGAGCATAGATACGGATTCTGGCTAGGTGCAAGCACATTTAGTTAAATTGGGTCTGGACACCTGAAAAACAACTTTTG
>JAUZST010009699.1:0-12822 GCA_034779995.1 Parotocinclus haroldoi | reverse complement strand
AGTGCAGGTAGGAAGGAGCTCTGCTCTGTCATCACTTTGTAGGCCATCGTAAGGGCTTTGAATGTGATGCGAGCAGCGACTGGTAGCCAATGGAGCTCAATGAGCAGCGGAGTGACATGTGCCCGTTTTGGTCAAACTGATGAGGACTTGCATGAACAAACAGCCAGAGAGCAGCAGGGGAGCACAAACAGCTTACCTCACTGAAAGACGTGTAATTTCACCGAGCAGATAAGCTTCGCTCACTCACCGCCGTTTTACTAAGCACTTTTCTTGCCGCGTCCCGAAACAGGTACTTCGGCACAACCTGTGAAAAGAAAAAAACATTGCGGGTAGCCACTTTTTTTTTAGAGATTCTCAGCCGAAAGGCTCGTTCGTTCGTTAGTCTCCAGGCCCAGAAAATTGTGCTCGTCTGTGCTTTTCAGTGCTTATCAGTGAGATGGTACGCCTGCCAGGCCTTGAGTCACACGGGAACGTCAGCGCATTGTCTCTGCGACACTCGTTCAAGGGAACCCTGTGTGCTTTTACCGTAAATAAAAGTGGTCTCGTTGGCCGTCTGGGCTTCCTCAAGGCCTTGTAATCTACTTGAATATGGTCTTATCTCAGATAATTGTTTGCAGCGTCCTGTTCTGGGGCGTTTCAGAGAGCTGCTTTGTTTACCTGACGAATTCTTCTATATTCCAGTCACGCCTCTGTGCCACCCACCGACTAGCGCGTCATACACGGTTGCCTATGTTATTTTCTCCTCTATAGGCGCATTAGTGGCCCTAAAGCATTTCTGGATGATTAGTGCAGCTCTGCGTAGACCTGGATTTTGGGATTACTCGACTCCCCTTCATTTCTGCCTACGCTAAACTTCCGCTGCTTTCATTTCAGGAGCGTCTTGTTTGCACCGCGTGTTCAACAACAGCCATTGGTGCAAAGCACCTTTGAAAGGAAGGATCGTTCTAGACCCATAATAAGCAAGAAGCGTCGAGAGAAGCCAGGCTTCGATCCCAAGCTGCTCCGGGTGCTTAGCCACATTACACTGCCGTTACGTCTGGGCAAAACTACGCTCGCGTTACGTCGTCTTACAACATGCACGATAAGCATAAGCTCTGGTTACTTGTTAGGCGGAGACCCTCTGTTTTTTTTTTTTTTCGATTTTGACTTTAGGCCGTCCTCCACAGTCCCGGTTTCTCTGAATGTAGCTGTGAGCGATGCGACAGCGTTGAATGAAATCCATCGTTCCGGGTGTCGGTTGTTGAAGTCTGTTGCTACGATACGGCAGCTGCGTTCCCCGGACACCAGATTGATCGAATTCTTTCGGTCACTTGTGAAAGTTTGGGAATGTGTGTGTGTGTCGATAACTTTCGAACCGTAACAGATATTGCAAATCTGATTGCACCAGTCGGTTTCTGAGACAATTCTGATCTTCTCCGATATCCTACACGACCACCTTCCCGTCGGAAAAACACTTGTCCTTGATCCAGCGTGGCGGCTTTTAAGATGGCAGCCCTGTTAAAGATTTAAAGACCCCCTTTAACCATTACTCGCCGTGGTGTTCAGATGGATTTTGCAGATTTCTTCCCTGTACTTATTTGTACCGAACTACAAACGGTGTGTACAAGTCTATGTACCTGTCCTATTGTAAGTAGTACCCCTTTTCTTTACCTGTATATTCTCTCTAACCTATAACCTTATGAACTGGCTCACACTGGTTCTCCTGTCCACTCTCTGGTTCATCTGCATCTCCTGTGTTTTTTCTAACGCTGTCTATCGAGGCAGAAGTACCAGTTCCATCGTGACGTCCTCCGAAATCTTACGGCTTTAGCCCAAACGCAGTCAGGACAGGATGTTACTGTATTCACCGTAATGAGTGTGGCTTTTCATGAAGCAAAAATCCACCGCCGTTAAGGACGCCGTGTAGACGCTGGCGGTCCAGTCACGTTTCCAGGCGCGTCTACGTATTGTTTACACGCAGTTTTTTTGTCAAAATACTCTTTGTATTTAAGCTGCAGCTCCATAATCAGTCTAAGTGACCATGGAAATGCATCCTCTGTGTTTTTTCAACACTCTAATAGACTCGGAATGCTTTCGGACTAGCGATTCATTTTGGGGTCGTGTCCTGGACGTGGATTACCTACCAAAAACTAACTTGACGTTCTAGGTTTCAGACGTTATGTACACCTACTATCGCTGCACTCTCAGCCCATTTTGGGTGGGGGGGGAGGATCTAAAATTTTGGGCTTAATGATATCCAGAACATATCTTGATAGCGTATCAGAACAACGCAGCTGTTCCCGAACGCTCTGACCTCACTCTTGTGAAGGCGGTTTGTCGGTGCCGACTGGACGTTCGGATTGGGGAAGGCTTTGAGAGGGTGGCGTGTCTGATCTCTGGAATGATGAGGACTTAGCTCTGTCACGTGCAACTGGCTTTTTTTACGCCTTGAAAGAGGCGGCCGTGATAAATGGCATCCTTGCAGCCCTCAGGCTCGGGTTCGACAGGATCCAGGAGACCACAGCGCAGGTTAGAAGTGATTTATGTTCGACTTGAAACTCTGTCTGAGCGTGATAAAAAAAAAACTAAAAAAAAAAAAACAACTCATGAAGCAGCGCTGGTGAATTAAGGACAGGGATAAGTCTGGATATTGATGGCTAGGGGCACTGAACTTTTAACCAGACGGGCTAACAGGAGAATTCTTTACACGAAAGGTGTTTAAACCTTTACTGACTGTCAAGCGAGGTCACTTTTCTGTACCTGCAGAGGTCATAAACTGCAAAACCAGAGCCAGCTTGCAATATTTTCACTCTAGCGTACTCTCTATTGTGCTATTTAATCATGTCTTAGGCAGATATTTCAGCTTAAGTACTTCCGATTGGGGCAGAAGTTGTAGCTGTGTTCTTTTTCGACAGACTCAATGCTATAATCATGGTTAGATTGTTCATCCGATTTTAACACAAGTCCTTGAAGGGGATCAAGAGAACCTAAGAAAACAACGTTCATTTTTGAGTGAGGACATTTGAGGGCCTTCTTACTCTCCCCGGGTGATGGAACTGTAGTCTCAGAGGTCACAAAGTGTAACTTCTAAAGGCCTTCTTCGCTGTCGCTAATGGTCATGTTCTTAAGTAAACCATCAGGAGAACATTGAACGACGACGGCGGGAATGGTGGGAAGCCACTGCTGTTGGAAAACACTTCCTTTCTAAAATAACTAATATTGAGATAAGATGACGAGCCCAAACACGAACACACGCCTTAATAAAGTGCGGTTAAAGAAGAGAAAAGTGATGAAATGTTTTGGAATGTCCCAAGTCAAAGTCCGGACCTTAATCCAATGTTGTGGAAGGGCCTGAAGTGAGCGGGTCATGCGATTAACATGACCAACCATCATCCCAGAGTAGAAGCCGTTCTGCACGGAGGAATAATGCAGTGCCTCAGTAAAAAAAAAATTCATTTTAGGACTTGTCTGACTCACTGATGACGATTTAACTCAATTTATACGTAAATAAAAAGTGCATAGACCTAAAAAAAAAAAAAAAGCCTTTAGCCTCTGGCCAAGAATGCACGTTTTCATCTACTGCCCCTCGGCCCCTCCCTGCCTTTAGGAAGTGGAGTGAAGCCTTTTGTCATGTTGCAGGAATTAATTGGAGACACCTTGTTCCTTTTGACACCCTTTTCCTACTTCTCACTATTAATCCAAGGGAAATGGGTCCTGTATTGTTCTTCTATTACACAACGAGGACATTCTGTTCATTCCTTCCATTACTAATTCAGTGGGAGGGGGTCTTTCTCGCAGATGATGAAAAATGAAAGTTGCTATAAGAAACTGAGATGTCATTTGGCTGAATAAGAAGCTGAGCCCCAAGGGCTCCACCCCATGATTCAATGAACCAGAGCCGACTTCAGAAATGCTTCATGGGAAATGCGCATTTAGCACTGGAGACACCTTTTGAACTGTTCTTTCTTGGAATGGCAAAGGCTACCCCTACCCAGCCCCGTCATGGGCTGCTGCTGGACATCCAGGAAATCCAGATTACCCCCCCCCCCCCCACACACAAGGTCCGAATATATGCACTAGATTACTGAACGCGTTTGACTAGCATCGACGTAATCTTCCACCTGTGTTTACAGGCACTTAATAATCAGATAACTGCATGAAATCAGATTTAGTCAGTTTACGTACGTTTTGGTAACCAGATAATGGGAAAGCTCGGGGTTTACATGACTCGGCTTTCTGCTTTGCAAAGTAACCTGGCAATCAATATTTAAAATGCATATTAGCCTCCACCAAAAAGGGGAACAACCCCAGACAGGGCGTCAATCCGTCATAGGGCGCATTCACACACAAAGAGCACTTTGGAAGCACCAATTGACCCAAGACACCATGGCTCATGTTTGAAATGTGTGACGAAACCAGAGAACCCGTGAAAAAAAAAAACGCACAGACACGAGGAGAACATGCAAAATCCACGCACGCAGAGTCCAGGGTTCGTGATCGGACCGGGCATCTCTCGCAGCGCATGCGCAGACTGAGAGAACGGCTTGAAAACGAGAGTATAGGGGATACATGCACCGAGGAATCCTCTCCAGGTTTCTTCCGTCTACTTTCAGGGAGTTTTTTCCTTGCCACTGTCGCCCTAGGCTCGCTCTATTTGGGGCTGGCCTTTTGAGATCATATAAGATTATAAAGCTGTTTTGAGACAGTTCTTTACTGTAAAAAGCACCATAGAAATAACATTTGAATTGTGAATTGAATTGTTTGTGGTTTGTGAGTTTTTACTGGCAGAAAAACGGGGAGTTTTTGATCACTGTTTGACCATTCAATTCAATTCAAATTGATTTCTATAGCGCTTTTTACAATGGTACATCGTCTCAAAGCAGCTTTACAGTATTATATTATTATATCTTAAAAGACCAATCCCAAATTGAGCGAGCCTAGGCCACAGCGGCAAGGAAAAAACTCCCTGAAAGTACAAGGAAAGAAACCTTGGGAGGAACCAAGACTCAAAAAGGGACCCGACCTCCATGGGTGGCCTAAATGTTAATTAAATAAATACTTATTAAGCATATTAAATCATAGCCAAATCATAGGTAAATAACAATTTAGATCAAATAACGAATCAATAATGCAATTTAAACGGGTAGTTAAAAAAAATAAACTAAATTAGATCAAAATAGATTGTAAAATGTGTCCTCAGTGGGAGGCCCTTGGAGGGACGTCGTCTCCTAACGTCCAAACGATGGAGGGAGTTCCTGCACTCTGGAGGAACAGCCACAGTGGTGCTGGAAAGTTTGTGAACCCTTTTGAATTTTCTGCCTTCCTGCATGAAAATATGACCTAAAGCGTCACCCGAAGTCCTGAATGTAGATAGAGTTAAGCAAATGAGGCAAAAAGATTATAGTCGGCCATTTTACATATTTGTGAGTGGCAAAAGTATGTGAACCTCTAGCGTTAGCAGTTATCGTGAAGGTGAAACTGGAGTCGGGTGTTTTCAATCCGCGGGACGACGATCAGGTGTGAGCGGGCAGCCTTATTTATCTATCAAAGTCTGCTCTTCACGGCACATGCTCGTGGAAGTGCATCGTGGCACGAACAAAGGAGATAGTCGAGGAGCTCGGAGAAAGAGTTGTTGATGCTCATCAGACTTGGAAAAGGGTTACAAGATCATCTCTGAAGAGTTTGGACTCCACCAATCCACGGTCAGGGTTCGCAAACTTTCGAGCAGCACCGTAAGTGTGCTGGAACGTCAGCTTGGAGAGAAAACAGAAAACGTAGTTACCTTTGGGTTAGGATTATTGTGTTCTTATTCCTTTTGAGTCTATTTGCGATTGATCGCTTTTCATCGCTTCTTTAAAAGTGAATTCGATCTTATTCTTTCTCATTCTTTCTCAAGGCTCATTTGTCCTTCTCTTCCGTGTTTCAGGTGGCCGTGGCCGTGTGGAAGCCGACTGCAGCTAGGGATCCGAGCAGTGAAGAAACCTTTGATGGAATCAAGATAAATAAACCCACCTGACACTGATTGAGAGGAAGCACAAGGCCAGGCGAAGCCACCCAGGGCGATTCTGTCAGCAATGTGAGAATACAGAGCGTGCGTTTATTATAGAAACATACCAATAAAGTATAACAAATCCTGGATGAGATGTCGAACGCTTGAACCGAGAGGTTTGAAACTGGGGAAGCGGGGCGTTCGTGCTGTAACGTGATTAGAGTCGGTTACACTGCGCCGCTTTTCTTTTGAGACTTTGTCGGAGCGCATGTCTGTCGAGAGCTCGGCCCTGCCTGGTGGAGACTGTGATATACGAGCGGGGAGTGCTTGGAGACTGCGAGAAGAAAGAGAGGAAGAGAAATGTCTGGATCGCTGAGGGAAAACAAACCAGGGCAGAACAGTGGATGGTCTTTCAGAGTGTACCGGATCTGCAGTCGAGCACATCTCGGATTGTGAAACTTCTCTGGCGGCTTTCCACGGGAGTCCAGGCTGCGTCGCAGGATCTCACAGGACCTCGCGTTATAATTTCCGTCTCGTCTGTGTCACTGAAAGCGAAAGTCTTGGGGGAATGTCCTTAAGGAGCTCTCACGAGCCTAAGCGTCTCTCGTAGCTCTTTGTTTTCTTCTTTGCAAGCCGAGCAGGAGCGATCGAACACTCTCCGACTAAACAAATAGTCTTATCCCAGCCTCTCTGGCAACCCAAAAAGGTTAGCATTCGAGAGCAGGCGTGCAGAAACCGGACGGCTTCCAGTCTTCTCAAGAATGGAGCGCGAACATGATCCGGTCAAAAGAGGACACATCGCCGTGACCCCTGATGCCACGATCTCAGACAGGACTAGTCCTGATTCCTGGGAGAAGGAGAAGCATGGCTGGGTCAGTGCGAGGCCGGTTCTGACCTCCGTCCGTCCGCCAGGGAAAACAAGTAAATATTCCTTGCGCTTTTTTTATTTCCTGGGTAGAATGTAAGCTTGTAGATCAGGAGGATCATTAAATGGAGAATCAATTTGATAAGTATGCATTCACTTCAATTTAAATGCAGACAGAAACCAAGCTATTTTATGACCGTCTAGGGCGGACAAATAACGAAACCATTACGTGATTTCAACAAGGCCAGGTCCACAGGTGATTATAATCACGAGTTGGTACAAAACCAGCATCCGCTTTGAGAAGTAAAGATGATCTGAGGAACTCCAGTTTATCACCAAGCGCGTAAGAAAAGGATTGAAACGTTTATAAACGGCGTTCCTCAAAGAAAGAGAGGAAGGGATTTATTCTATATTTCTGCCTCTACAGTTCATAATAATCATTAAACCATTCAGAATCAGGAGGAGTTTCAGTGTATAAAGGGTAAGAGGGGTGATCTCTCTCCCCTCCCTCAGACGGCGCTGCATCAAGAACGGTCGTTTATCAGTATCTGATAGGAGCACATGGGTAAGGGATTACTTTATCCAAGCTTTATCAAGCTCTACAATACAGAGTTACATTCCTAAATACCACTTACAACTTTACTGTACAAAAAACAAGCCTCGTGTTCACCAGGTCCACAAGCTCCGCCCACTCCTCTGGAGTCTAAGGCATCTAGATTGGACCATCACCATGGAAACGGGGATTGCGCTCAGACCAATCAGGATTACAGATCTTTTTTTTTGGAAGAAACCAAAGAAGATAAAAGGAAAATCAAGACTGTTATGAGGAACAAGTCCAAAATCCAGTCTCTATCATGGTACGGGGTCGGGTCCGGACCCTTGTTAAAGGTCGTTTACACGTCTGTGATGCCACATTAATGCAGAAAAGTACACCGAGATGTTAGAGCAACACAAACCTTTTCCAGGGACGTCCCTGCATTTTTAAGACAAAACACAAACAAAACCACATGCTGGACAGATTATAAAGGCCCGACTGTAGAAGAAGTGGGCACTTGTACTGGGCTGGCCCGTCTACAGTCACGACCTGTCCCCAACAGAGAACGTGTGAAGAATTTATAAATGATTGAACGAACATCATATTATTCCACAAAAAGAAGACCTGAAACACTAAATCATCACTAAATGAAAGTACGTCTCTAACGTGTTGGTGGGGAAGGAATGGAGACGTTGCAAAAATGTCAGACGTTGTCTCGTTGTTCTGTCGCAGGTCTTCTTGCGTGATTCGTTCGGTCTGAAGTCTCTGTACAGCAGGGGAGATCTGGAGCTGTGCACGGTGCCCGGGGTGCAGCACATCTTCTGGCACTCCAACGAGGCGGTGTACAGGGGCTGCATGGACAAGTGGCTGACCTAAGAGCTCCTCCCACCAGCGTGCAGACAGACAGGAGGATTATTTTTACCCAGGATTCAGGTTTTTATTAGACAGAGGGACGGTTCATCACTCAGGCTTTACATCCATAAGCACCTTACAATGCAAACCGGTGGCTCATCGGTTACGGAACGAGGGGTGGGACTTCGACTCCGCCTCCATATCCATATCCTGTTATTCTCCCATGACATGTTTAGACTCCGATTAGCAGACTTAGCGGGGCTGCAAAGCTCCTGGATCTCGAGTTCGATCCTCGCAAAAGATCTAACCATAACAAGGCGGAGAAGGCTTTTATATTAAGGTTTATTTTTTCGATTTTTCGATTAACTATATCAGACAGGTTAAAATCGTCCGTTTGTGACGTTCGTGAGCTAGTTTTTTGCTTGTTTTTATTGTTTTTTATTAGAAAAAAGGGACATTTTTCGGTGGAATATTTGGCATGTTCTCTCGGTGTCTGCCCTGCCTCGTCAGTAGGTTCGATAAGAAGAACATGTTAACATGATAACCGGAGTGCTAAGGGTGTTAGAGAGACGTTTTGTCGCCTCTGTGGAAGGACGTGGTGGCTCGGTGGTCAAGGGTCTGGACGTACATATGGACAAAAGTATTTGGACGCACCTCTTGGTCGTGTGAGGACCTGGGTTCGAACCTCGTGAAGGTCAGGTGGTGCGAGGACCCTTATCCGGGGAGCAGCAGAAAAAGCTCCGGACCCCTACGACCCTAACTGGTCCAAACTGGCGCTTTTACTTCCATGATTTCTTTTGCAAATGGCAAATGGGTTTTTGTTGTTAATGGCGTGCGAAGGGGGTGGCCAAACACCTTCTGGTCAGTAGTCCAGTCCCATAACCGCCTCACCACCGCAGTCCGAATATCGAATCGAATATGTACGTCTTTAACAGATCAGTCAAGCGATAGTGGAGCTCCTTTAAGTGTTTGCAGGGAGATGGAATTGTGGGTAATGTAGTACATGTGCAGTAAGACTTAACGCCTTATCTTTTTACCTGTTCTAATGTTTTGTACGCAGGCATGTAGGAGAAGGGACAGAGTAAGGGAATGCTTTTTTGAAAAAGGGAAGATAAACCGCTTTGCTTTAGATCTGAAACGTTCAGTAGTTAAAAAGCACGATTGTTATAAAAAAAAAATAAGCCTTACGTAGGAGGAGTCTTTATGTCTTTGGTTCTGAAGCTGCACAGCTCTGCCGGACATCACGGTATTTTCCAACAGCACAACCTCATTTCACCAAGACGGTTTTCCAGGCTTAATTTTATTTTACAGACGGAACTATAAACAAATACAGTTTTTCAACCTGGTGCGGATAACAAGTATTCAGATTCAGATACCGGGAGCCTGTTGACGTTGTTTCCAATGTGGAAATCTCTATCTAGTTCCCGTACGTTTTAATTCCTTCTTTCATTGATGCCCTTGATTGTGTTTACATGCCCTTAATAATTGGATAACTGCCCAAAATCAGATCGTACACGCATAAAGGGAAAGCTCCAGACCCACAGACTTTGGTAACTGCCGGATTTCTACTCTAGATTTAATCATTCAGTAATGAAAACTGTTTTCCTCGAGCATTTAGTGCGCTCCGTTGAGTTTAATTCCATGCTGAGTTGGGGTTGCCAGATCCCATGAGAGAAATGAGCCACCGGGTCAATGGGGAAAAGGCCAAGTTTCTTAGAATAAGCGGATCTGGCAACCGGGTTTACGCCGCCGTGCAGACTGAGAAAACGGATTGAGATCGTAAAGGGATAAATGCACTGAGAAATCCCATTAATGTATTTGTTTTAGCGCGAAACTCTGCACAATAAAATAAACAACCATTACCTCATATTCAGGAGATAAAAGATAGAGAGAGAGTTTGGGTAGAGAGAGAGAGTTTTTATAGCGAGAGTTTGGATAGTAAGAGAGTTTGGATAGCGAGATTGTTTCGATAGAGAGATTTATAGAGAGAGTTTGGATAGCGAGAGAGTTTAGATAGTTTGGATAGTGAGAGTTTGGATAGTGAGATTGTTTGGATAGAGAGAGATTTATAGTGAGAGGTTGGATAGCGAGAGAGTTTAGATAGAGAGTTTGGATAGCGAGATTGTTTGGATAGAGAGAGATTTATAGAGAGAGTTTGGATAGCTAGAGAGTTTGGATAGCGAGATTGTTTGGATAGCGAGATTGTTTGGATAGAGAGAGATTTATAGTGAGTGTTTGGATAGCGAGATTGTTTGGATAGAGAGAGTTTGGATAGTGAGAGTTTGGATAGTGAGAGTTTTATAGTGAGAGTTTGGATAGAGAGAGTTTGGATAGCGAGATTGTTTGGATAGTAAGATTGTTTGGATAGCGAGAGTTTTATAGTGAGAGTTTGGATAGAGAGAGTTTGGATAGCGAGATTGTTTGGATAGAGAGAGTTTTATAGTGAGATGTTGGATAGAGAGAGTTGGATAGCGAGAGCTTGGATAGTAAGATTGTTTGGATAGCGAGAGAGTTTGGATAGCGAGATTGTTTGGATAGCGAGAGTTTGGATAAAGAGAGTTTGGATAGCGAGATTGTTTGGATAGAGAGAGTTTGGATAGAGAGAGGTTGGATAGAGAGAGGTTGGATAACGAGAGAGTTTGGATAGAGAGAGGTTGGATAGAGAGATTGTTTGGATAGAGAGAGTTTGGATAGCAAGATTGTTTGGATAGAGAGATTGTTTGGATAGCGATAGCTTGGATAGTAAGATTGTTTGGATAGCGAGAGAGTTTGGATAGCGAGAGAGTTTGGATAGCGAGAGTTTGGATAGCGAGATTGTTTGGATAGAGAGAGGTTGGATAGAGAGATTGTTTGGATAGAGAGAGGTTGGATAGCGAGATTGTTTGGATAGAGAGAGGTTGGATAGAGAGATTGTTTGGATAGCGAGAGTTTGGATAGCGAGATTGTTTGGATAGAGAGAGGTTGGATAGAGAGATTGTTTGGATGGAGAGAGGTTGGATAGAGAGATTGTTTGGATAGAGAGAGGTTGGATAGCGAGATTGTTTGGATAGCGAGAGTTTGGATAGAGAGATTGTTTGGATAGCGATAGCTTGGATAGTAAGAGAGTTTGGATAGCAGGCATTGACTAATATCTAATAAGAACCAGGACAACGTTCAACAACATGTCCCCGTGCTTAAACACATCGGTTACCTCCTGGCCGCATCACCGTTCATTCTTGTAACATTAAACTCCGTTGGCTCCGCCTCCCGCGGAGGTCAGACAATGATGTTCGAGGTACCAGAGTGGTTCGATGGGGTTCTATGCCCTTATGCACTAACCGTGTGTGTAAAGACTTTAGTAAGCCTACCATGTTACCCACATATTCCACCATAACTCACTACTGCCACCTGCTGTCATGGAATCTGTTGGCTGCCACTCCTAAGGAGTCTGAGGACGGTCATGAATTATTATTTTACAAACTATGAGCTGTCTGGAAACGTAAGGGGTTGAGAGTTAAAAGATAAAAGGTACAATACGCTTGTTTTATACTGTATAGCATTATTGTAGCTGCACACCTGCGCCTTTTTTTGGGGAGTGGAACAGTGAACGGGTCTGCACGGAACACTACTCGAAGCAGTTCTCGATTTGTAGACGTGTCGTACCCGGGTCTTCAATTTATTTGTCGTGTTTTTGATCGAAGCGTTTTCTGTTCAAGACGTAGGAACGTTTTTTGTTTTTGTTTTTTTGTTCCCCGGGTCTGCGTGTAATAACTCCAGCTGTTTTACCGACGTGCTTTAAACTTTTTGTAACTCTGTGTTTAAGATCACTTTTACGATTCGGTGTTAAAGCGGTTTTTCAATAAATAAAGTCCCGGTTTTAAAAATCAACGTCGCCTGCTTCTGGGTAACACCCGCAAAACGGCTGGGGGAATTTGGAGGTCAGGGAAACACCCGATTTTTTTTTTGTTTTGTTTTTGTGGGACGCCTCAAAAGCGAGCTGTTTGTGGAGGAACGGCGTTACCACGAAGAGGTCTAACAGATTTACAACTAAAATGAACGCTCAGGGTCCGGGCCTTCAGTGGGTAGCGCGTAGAATAACGAGCCAGGCGTTTCTAAAATACTTTATTCCGTTCTGTACAGGTTTGTGCAAAAGAGGCAGGACGATATTTTGTTTGAATCAAAACGGAGCTCTGCGGGTAAGAAATGAAACGACACATTTCTCCTGGGTGTAAGTTTAGACCCCTCTCCAGGCGATCTGTTAGTGTTTTATCGTTAGCTCTCACAGCCTTAGATATGTCCTATGATTATAAAAGGATGTGGAACTTTTTACATTTACAAAGCCAGAGGTGCCCCCCCCCCGCCAAAAAAAAAAAAAACACGCTCCAGAAGGCACTGCCGGGACCGATAGCGGGATAACTGGGGGGTTTGGATAGTGAGATAAAGGGCTGTTTTGATACAGGGATGAAGGCTGGTTCTGATAACAGGTTCTGATAGTGAGATAACAGGTTCTGATAGCGAGATAACAGGTTCTGATAGCGAGATAACAGGTTCTGATAGCGGGACAGTGGGTGGTTCTGATAGCGAGACAGTGGGTGGTTCTGATAGCGGGACAGTGGGTGGTTC
>JAUZST010009698.1:0-12823 GCA_034779995.1 Parotocinclus haroldoi | reverse complement strand
ACTAAAGATTAAATACTAAACTCTCACTCAAGAGATTAAATACTAAACTCACACTCTAAAGATTAAATACTAAACTCACACTCTAGATTAAATACTAAACTCACACTAAAGATTAAATACTAAACTCTCACTCAAGAGATTAAATACTAAACTCACACTCTAAAGATTAAATACTAAACTCTCACTCAAGAGATTAAATACTAAACTCAGACTCACTCTAGAGATTAAATACTAAACTCACACTCTAGAGATTAAATACTAAACTTAGACTCACATTCAAAGCAGGACGTTTTCGTGACAGTTTCTAAAGAGGTACGACGACAAAAAATAAAACTACACAAATCATGCAAAAATAAGACAAAAACCAAAGACTAAATGTAAGTGTAATTAAAAGTGACCGTTTGTATATAAAACGTTTATCTATACGCTTTTTTCAGACGTGAGCTGAAATGCGTTTGCCTAAAGGAAACGGAGGAGAACATGCCAAATTTCGCACGGCCGTTCCACCGTGCCTCCAAGGAGGGGGAGGGGGGGGAATCGAACGGTAACGTGACTTTGTTTGTCCTCGCTCTATCTGCTGAAGTCGGGGGAGGAAACAGACGTGCTGCCGCGAGTCAAAAAAACGTGAGCGCTATTTTAAGGGTCCTGCTACTCGGCGGACCCAATTCTGACGGGCTAAAAATAGCTGCGCTCAGGCAGGCGGTGCTAAATACTTAATGCAACAAGTCGGACGGACCAACGAGGGCTCAAAAACAAAAGCAAAGGGAAAGCGGACCTGCTTCCAGAGCGAGTCCTGTACCAAAACACGACCTGCCCTCGGCAGGGGGGCACGTTTGGGCCCTGGGGTCAATTTGGCTCAAATTAGAGAGCCGATATTCAAAAATGGCTCATCCTGACCGGTTAGCCAGGTCATGTTTCAGTATAGTAATAACATCTATCCGTACGTTACTGTACGTATGCACGCGCACACAGTCACACACTGAGTGCCACTTTAGAGACACCAATTTACCTAACTTTGGACCTGTGTTTGGACTGTGGGAGGAGTTTTTTCGAGTTATAAGACCAAGATCCATCCATCCATTGTCTTGTGCTTAAACCACGCCCGGGGCCAGCCGGCGCCCGCCCGGTGCCCACTCCGTGCCCACCCCGTGCCCACCCGGCAACTCTGGGCGCAAGGGCAGGAACAAACCTAGACGGGCGAAAATCCATCGTAGGGCACGCACGCACAAACACAGTCACACACTGAGGGCCACTTGAGAGACACCGATTAACCTAACAAGTACGTCTTTGGACCGTGGGAGGAAACCGGAGTACCCGGAGTAAACCCGCGCAGACACGGGGAGAATCCCAGACAGGAAGGACCGAAAGCGGTGCTACCCACCGAGCCGCCCCTTTATAATAATAATAATAATTTTGTAATATTTTATTCATAAGAGCCTTCCAAGCGATTCAAAACCAAAAAAAAACAACATACAGACGATACAAAAAAACAAGAAGAGTAAGAGTGACCCAAAAGATCTAGAAAGTTAATAAAGTTAGTTAAGTCTTAGCGCGGGACTGACTCGGGAAATCGGATTTAAATCGTAAACCTGCTTTAAAACGCAAATCCTGTCAGGTTAGCGTAGCAGCCGTTAGCTAGTTAGCTGGCCGGCGTTAGTGACCACAAACACGTCCAAAAACGTGAGCGAATCCTGTCAGGCTAGCTCACGTTAGCCGGCTAGAATGTAAACACAAATCCTGTCAGGTTAGCTCACGTTAGCCGGCTAGAATGTAAACACAAATCCTGTCAGGCTAGCTCACGTTAGCCGGCTAGAATGTAAACACAAATCCTGTCAGGCTAGCTCACGTTAGCCGGCTAGAATGTAAATGTATGTATTTGTTCGCATTCACAGAATCCGGGAGCTGCTTTAAAGCAGATTTAGATTAGATTGTAAACACAAATCCTGTCAGGTTAGCTTAACAGCCGTTAGCTGGCTGTGCTGTGTTGGTGAGAAGAAACAATAATTCGCCTGCTAATCTGTAAAATACAAAATGATTCAAATATATGGTTCAGTTCATCCCAGGTGACACAAATCCTGTCAGGTTAGCTCCTGTAAGCCAGCTAAGCTTTAGCTTTAGCAATTTTAGCTTTTAGCATTCACAGAATCTGGAAGCTGTTTCAAAGCAGAACTGGAACGTGAACACAAATCCTGTAAGGTTAGCTTGGCTCGAACGGCGTTGGTGATAAAGTAACAAGGCAGAAGCGCTTTCTCGTTAGCTGGCGTGCGCTAGGTGAGCAGCGTCCGCCATTCAGATGTATTTCACAGGAAGGGATTTGATTCTGCTGTATTTTGGATTAGCTGTCATATTACGAACTCGTCACATTCTCTCTCCGTGTTATTTTTAGCTTCTTGTTGCTGGTTTGCTCTGCACGTGAGCTGCCTGTCTGCATTGCGTGTGTGCGCGTGGGGCTAAATATATCTTCACCTCAGATGCTCACACTGGTCTGTATTTTTAAACATATTTCAAGCACAGCACAGTCGCTTTGGGGAATTCCTAAAATGTTTGACCGGCCACTATATTAGGTACACCTGTTTACATGCTCGTTAGCGCAGATACACTGTTGTGAGGGAATTCATTTAAGGGACTTTGAACTTGGCGTGGTGGTTGGTGCAAGACAGGCTGGTTCACTCTCAATTATTGAATCAATTTATGAATCAGTGAATCGTTCAGGTGTTACTGTGATTCGATTCTCTTAATTATTGAATCAGTTTATGAATCAGTGAATCGTTCAGGCGTTTGTGATTCGATTCTCTCTCAATTATTGAATCAGTTTATGAATCAGTGAATCGTTCAGGCGTTTGTGATTCGATTCTCTCTTAATTAATGAATCAGTTTATGAATCAGTGAATCGTTCAGTTGTTACTGTGATTCAATTCTCTCTTAATTATTGAATCAGTTTATAAATCAGTGAATCGTTCAGGCGTTTGTGATTCGATTCTCTTAATTATTGAATCAGTTTATGAATCAGTGAATCGTTCAGGAGTTACTGTGATTCGATTCTCTCTTAATTATTGAATCAGTTTATGAATCAGTGAATCGTTCAGGTGTTTATGTGATTCGATTCTCTCTCAATTGTTGAATCAGTTTATGAATCAGTGAATCGTTCAGTTGTTACTGTGATTCGATTCTCTCTTAATTATTGAATCAGTTTATGAATCAGTGAATCGTTCAGGCGTTTATGTGATTCGATTCTCTCTTAATTATTGAATCAGTTTATGAATCAGTGAATCGTTCAGTTGTTACTGTGATTCGATTCTCTCTTAATTAATGAATCAGTTTATGAATCAGTGAATCGTTCAGTTGTTACTGTGATTCGATTCTCTCTTAGTTATTGAATCATTTTATGAATCAGTGAATCGTTCGGTTGTTACTGTGATTCGATTCTCTCTTAATTAATGAATCAGTTTATGAATCAGTGAATCGTTCAGTTGTATATATGATTCGATTCTCTCTTACTTATTGAATCATTTTATGAATCAGTGAATCGTTCTCTTACTCCGGGCAGCAGGTCGCTCAGATCGCTCGAGTTTCCAACTTCACGCTTGCTCACTTGGTTTTCTGATGCACTTTGATATGACGAACTCCTGAATGAGCTAAGTAAAGAAGTAAACCAACCCCCGCGCCCCCCCCCCCCCGCCCTCTTTTCTGTGATCACCAGGCCTTGGTGCTATCTTTAGAAACACTAATGGGTCATCTTTGGCGCCCGGCGTTAATATTTAAGGCCTTAAAAGCCCGGCAGGTTTACGGGACGCCCTGAATAATAGAGGGACGAAGATCGCCGTATCTCAGGCCTGGAGCATGATAGAACTGTGATTCCTGCTTCACCTCTGCCTGCCTCATCCACGGCCTTGATGGCGACGGGATGGGAACGCGGTCACGACTTATACCAACAGTCTGCTCCCACGCTTTCCTCTGGCATGGGCGTAATCCATACGGATGTTCCGTATAAGAAAGCGACGGTGGCGGTAGGATTAACTTCATATCGGGGCCGGCAACGGGGCGAGAGGGGATTAAATGCCTGCTTAGTGGCGCGATGGAGGTTGCCCCCTTCCCCCCGGGCATCTCGGGGACTTTTTACTTTTCCGCTCGCCGTGGTGACGCGAGGAGATTAGCGCCAGCTCAGGGTCCATCTGTGAGATTAAAGCCTAGGACACTGGAATCCGGAGAGGCACGCTGACATCCAGACGCCCCATGGCCCAGCTTCGTCCACTGACCTCCGAACGGAGATTCCACTGGCTGGACCTTGGTGACCTTTGGAGACCTTCTCAAACTGGGCGGGAAACGTCGGATCTATCCAAAACCCACCGTAGAAGGGCCGCCTACAGTAGAGTACAGTTCCACAAGGCGTCTGGACCGATGAGAGAGATGAGGAACGAGCTGAACTCCTTGGACTGAAGCCCATAGCTTCATGAAGAGGTGACCTGCATCCAGGAAATCCAAAATGGGACACGCTGCCCTTTTCCGATTTCCATGGGCGTCCCTGGAAAAGACGTCGCCTTGAAGGCAGCTCACGTTGCCCGCTGTACCGCTCTGGGTCAATGGAAACGACCTCCGCCAAGGGCCCTGGGATGACCCTGTACCATGGCAGAGCCTGGCCTTTGGACTGGGTCACTGATAACCACCGATTCACTTTCCAAGAGCGTTCGAGAATACTGAGTTGAGAAAGCTTCCACTGGGTTGACGGTCCGTCCTGGATGTCCGTCCCGGGAGCGCAGAGAAGTGGGCGGAGCTTCTGGACAGGCTTGTTTTTTGGTGCAGTGAAGTTGCGAGGGGCGTTTGCGAACCTAACTCTGTACTGTATTACGCTGCGCTTGATAAAGGTTTGATGAAGCAATCCCTTGCCCAGGTGCTCCTAGCGGATACTGATGAACGACGGTTCTTGATGCCGTGCCGGGCGAAGGGAGCGACGAGAGGTCGCCCCTCTTCAGTTTAGGCTCGTCCCCTTACCCTTTATGCCCTGGTATTGCTGCACTGTGAACTCGTCTGCCAGCGGCGGCGTTTTTTGTTTCTCATAATTGCAAGTTTGCAATGTACCAAGCCGTCAGTGGACTGCGGCTGCAGGGCGTGTTTCGTGGGGCACACGAGTGGCTCTCGGACATGACGAGATGACCAGACGGCCAGACGGTCGCATGGTCACCAAGTCAGGGACGTCCTACAAATGAGCCGCAGCACACAATCTCTCATGCTCCATCTGACACTAATGAAACGGACAGAGAGTCCGCGTTCCTTCCCAAACCACAAGCCGTCCGAAAACCCCGGCGAGAATGTTATCTGTCCAAATATAAATGCGAGGGAACTTATAGAGGAGCCACTTAATTAAAGATAAACAGCCGTCGGAATTCCAGTTCCAGGCTCGTTCGGGACGACCTCCTCCTCCTCCTCTTTCGGGGGGTGAATTTGTTTTTCGAGCTGCTCGATGACATACGTCGAGCCGCCGCGTTCCATTGTTTGGGATTCTTGGACGCTCCACCGGGCTTGTCTACGCCGCGTCTCCGACGTGAGCCAGTCGGACCTCCTCCGTGCGGCCCATGAGAACGTTCCTGGTTTCTCTAATTACACCGAGCGCTGTCGGTCTTCTGGAGATCAACAAACGAAAAGCTCCGTGAGAACTCCCACAAGGAGAACTCGGAGACCCGGAGAGATGACGACGGCCAGGGCGGGCAGGTCACAAGCACAAGTCTGGAAGACTCTCGAAGACGCCCATCGTCCGATGGTCCTTCTCCTGGAGTCCATACTAACCCCAGGCGTCGAGCGGTCCTCGGAAAACCTTCGTTTCGGCGCGCCCCTTGCGAATCCCTGGCGCCGTTCTCTGACGTTTCCTTGGGAGACGACGGAAAGACCTTCGACTCGGACCTGGCCAGAGGTCAACTTCACAGAATTCCAGCCACGGGAACCTCGATTGAGGATGGAGGATCACCGATCCCCTCCCGTGCCCTCCCAAATCAGCACCGCTAGAGCGCCCCCCCCCCCTCGCCGCCCCCCTTCCTTCCCTACGATGATCCGGAGTCCCGTCCACGGCACACTTGGGCGCGTGCTCACGTTGAGCCCGAGTGCCTTGAACTGCATCAGTTTACTAGTTTGCTAGTCCTGCAGAGCTCCCTACGCCCCATCTGGCCTGCGCTCACATCGCGTTTTAAACGGTCTGGGTCCGAACACCCTCCCCGCCGTCGCGTCGCCCAGGGTTTTTATGTCCAGTCACCAAGCGTATGTAGCACGCGCCTCTCGGGGGCACCTCGCTTTCTCTGGGACTGTGGCCATGTCCCATCCCGTCCCAACACTCCCTTGTCCCTGTAGAGGTCACCTCAGACGTGGCCCAGAGCCAACATAATAACCCGACCTCACTAGTAATCGGCTTGCTCATTTCGAAGGGAGGCTGGACGGGCAGGCTTTTCTTCGTGGACGATAATGACGGTAATAAAGGTAATGATAACGCGTTCCGACGCGGCGCTTTCCCTCTGATCAGTGAGCAGAACAGGATATTACGGTACGTCCAGCGTTATTGTTACGTTCATGATGCTCAGTCAGACTGGATGATGGAGAACGAGATAGGCTTGCTCTCGGGTTCTTTTGTTGCGTCGGCAAGGGGAGGGGGGCGGCGGATGGGAGCATTGGGCGCCTTGAGAAAGACGCTTTGGAAACGATGACCTACTTGCTTTTCACGACTTGCTGAGAGCCGCAGGTGGAGGACGTAAAAAAGATCTCCAGCTCTCGTTGCCAAGGGCTAATCCCAAACTGAGCGAGCCTGGGGCGACAGTGGCAAGGAAAGAACTCCCTGACTGTTTAAGGAAGAAACCTTGGGAGGAACCGAGACTCAAAAAGGGGCCTGATCTCCTTGGATGGCCCAGACGGGTACAGAAATAATGAGGTTGTAGTAACAGAAAAAAATGATGTGAATAATAGAAGTTTAATTAAACCAAGAAGTAGATGGAAGTTCTCGGAGGCGCGTCGTCTCCTGGTAGCTTGAATGACGGAGGGAGTTCCTGCGCTCTGGCGGGACTGGTTATTGTCGATGGAGACCAGTACAGGTTGATGCTGAGGTGGAGGGTGCTGGAACCGGTACCGGAACATCAGGTCGGGGAGAGAAAAGAGAAAATGTAGTTACTTATGGGTTAGGAGCACGGGGTCTATTAGCAATCACTGGTACCAGGTGCAGCGTGAAGCGGCGTGAAGCTCCGGCAGCACTACTATAGCAGCAGAACACCGGCGTGGGGGAGGGGGGGTTGTGTGTAAGGAAGAAACCTTGGGAGGAACCGAAACTCAAAAAAGGGGCCCGTCCTCCATGGGTGGCCCGGGTGTTAATTAGGTAAATACCGAAAAAGCGTATTGAAGTTATAGCAACATTTAGGTAAACAATACGATTTAAATCTATACTAATAATTAAGTTCGTAATAAAATGCATAACAAAACAGATTTTGAAATCCGTCCTAGGAGGCACATCCTCTCTTAGTGACTAAATGATGGAATAATGAAACCCCCGCTGTAGGCGCTCTTACAGAGCAGTCCCAGCTCGACCGGGCAAAATATCGCGCCGTCGGTCGAACGGCTGAACATCGAACCCTCCTAATTCGGCCCAGAGAGAGGAGAGAGACTGTGTGTGTGTGTGTGTGTGAGACCACACGACCCAACCAAGAGCTCTGTCTGCTAGTTAATTGGAAACGGGGCTAGTTTTGAACTGAGGCGTTAACTCATAACAATAAAAGAACAACTGAATAGTCTGGACCTGCACCCGAACTCGGCCTTGCTTTACCAGTTTGAACGTGAACGTCCAGTCCACTTTCAGTTTTTGGAAGTTCAGCGTAACTCCAAACACTGGGCGGCCTATGAACCTTTACGGTTGGACCACTGATTACGGTGGGTTGGGGGGGGTGTCGACGGTGGGTGACCCAGGAATGCCAGAGCTTCTCAATTCAGCTCAACGGGGCGACTGACGTATCGTCAGATCACTTCGGTACTTCTTCTTTCATTGTCCCTCCTTTGGGTTCCCTCTTGAACCTTCGACCCTCAGAAGCAATCTCAGAATCTCGTCACGACCCTCCTGGAAGGAAACCTAGAGCACGCTCCATTGCAAGATCCTAAATATCTCGGGATCCAGTCTTTTTCAAGTGCGTATTCGTGATCGGGACAGGGGAGCCTCTTCAGTTCCCCCTCCAGTGTTCAAGCAGGTTCTTGGAGGCCCTTGAGCAAGGCCATGAACCTTGAACAGTGAACGGTCAATAGGCAGCTTCAGGATACGCTGATCTTCTGACCGCTGACGCTTTTTGGGAATTCCCAAAGTGCCAACCCATATGGCTTCTGCTTGCACCCGAGTGATTGAGTTTCCTTTTTTCAGCAGAGGCGGCACTGTCTCGTAGAAATGGGACGCAACCTTGTTTCGACTTTAATTGCCAGATCAGACCGTGCGCTTCGTGTTCCTCGAGTTCCCTCGCTCCGAATGCTTGTCTGAACTTACTTTCCACTTCTTTTTTTTTATTTTAAACGTCTCCCCTGACGCGGCTATTTCCAGGCCCTTCCTTTAAATTATTTACTCTGAAGATTGTTTACCTTGGAATGGCTCCTCTGAAGAGGGAGTGGAAGTAAGGGAAAAGAGGGACCGGCGGGCGACGGGCGCCCCCCCCGAAACCTTGTTTTCTACCGCCGTCAGATAACGATGCCAGTTCGCTCCAGGAGCTTCATTAGCGAAGGAAGATGATGGCATAGGCGCCATCATTTTTGAAACGAGAAGGGGCAAGACCGATCGCGGAGAGGAACCCAATAAACACGCGTCCAGAGCAAACCGTACTTTCCCTCGCAATTGACCATTTTTGCCGAAAAGGTCTGAGAACCACCGGCTTAGTGTTTTTTTTTTTTTTTTTTTTTCATGACACTTGATCAGTGAACTAAAACGAGCATGCTTGCTACATCCCGAAAAGAGCTCCCCGGTGCACCGAGCAAACCTTTCACGGACTGAGAAAGGACACGGAAGAACCTCTCACAGCAGGGCGCCGGGGCTCGTTTGAAGAGCCTCCTCTCGCTTTCAAAAAAAAAAAAAAAAGAGCTGCAGAGTCTAAAACCTTCCCAAGTCACAGGGGAGCCTTTAAAGACGCCCTCGCTGCCTTTGTTTGATTCTCGCCCTGACCCGTCGTTCACCTCCGCGCTTTCGCCCAAAACGATGGATTTCCTGTGCGAGTGGTCTCGTTCGGGACCAAAACGTCGACAGGACGACGGAAATGCCCGACAGGTTTGGCCTTTGCCTTGGGACGTATTGTTTGTTCCCAGTATTAAATGGCCTTCTTAGATGTTTGCCCTCTCTTGGAGACCCTCTGCCGTTCCGCTCACGCCGCAGATTCATAAAGAAGGTTCAGGTAAGGACTCTGGGATTTGGACGCGTCCTGCTCAAAGATCCAGCCATGACCCGGTGGTTGGGCCGTTTCGTGAGGGTGGTGCATTCAGGAGTCCGTCATGCTGCGATTCCCATTACGAATCAGTCTCGAGATCCCTTCCTAGGTGGTTTAATCCCCATTCGCACCAGACTGGCCCCACTGGTCCTAATGAGTCTTTACTCTTTGTTGGCAGGGTGGGCCATTGCCTCTCAGGGTTGGGGGGGGGGGGTAAATACCAGGGACCATCTGTCAGCTTCTACAACTGAAGAAGCCTTCCAGGTAAGAGGTGAAACGTCTTCAAGACGAAACCCTCGAATCAATGACCCGAATGACTGAGAACCGTCTTAGCAGTTCCACCAAACCCACCTTGACCAAAGTTCCAGTAGAGACTCCGGCGGTCGAGACTTGCCGATCATGTTCTCCTTCTTTAAACCTCCAAATGTGATCGTTGGAGAGCATCTGATCTTCTTCCCTGCTGGGTGGTGTCCCGTTCCCGGGTACGGGTTCACATAAGCGCCACCATAATAAAGAAACGAACGGTGAAAACGGTGGGTTAGATCAGCTGGTGTCCCTAAAGTGTCCCGGGCGGGTCTCATTTTTATGCCCACATACATACAGCACTGTGCAAAAGTCTTAAGCCATTGCTTTGGCAACGCTACAATGACCATATCTACCGATTTCTCCATCTCTTTACAAGAATGCAACCAGAAAATACAGAAAGTTGTATACGCAGGATAAAAAAAAAACGATTTTTTTGTCAAGTATTTGGTATTTATTTACAGTCCGATGAAGTTTGATCAGGAATCTTACTGGACGGGTAGCAACCCAAGAACCTGCTCTTTTCCGGGAAGGGGGAACGGGGTTAAGAGTCCGAGATACTCTAAAGCTCGCCAAAATTGCAACGGAGATCGAAGGAAAAGAGAATTACGGACGGGCAGATCCAGGTTTTTGGCTCCTGTCGTCGACTGTAACTGTCATATCTACGCTAGGTCCCCACATATACCGTAAAGCAAACTGGTGCGTGCTCGTTCAGGCCAGCGTTTCGCTCCGATGGAAGAGAAGGTGATTTTGGGAAACGTCCTGCTTAAATATGGGCAGTTATGAGGAACATAAACCGCTCACAAAACAAAACGAGGGCATAGCCCAGAATGAAAAATCCCATCAATTTCTGTGCGCGGTGTATATTACTGGAAAAGAGGACTTATCGTAAGTGCTGAGTGCGTTCTTTGGCGACTAGTCCACGGTTAGATGCTGTTCAGAGCTGGCGGGGTGCTTACCGGACGCCATGTGCTAGCATATGCTGTGTTTGGGCAGCTGGCTACGTTTGGCTACGATGCTGGTACCTCAGCATAGTGGTGCCAAGACCGTGCCAACCCATGGGTAAACGGGCGCCAGCCAACATAAAACGTGGACTAGCAGGGCTGGGTGTTCAGCCTTGGGTCAATTCAGGGAGCAAATCTTGAAACCCTTATAAATAAAATTCGACCGTATTTATTATGCTAACGCTAACGCTAAGTCACGTTACACAACGAGATGCGTGCCGTTGCCCTTATGGTATCTCTCCAAGTACTTCTAAAGACAAGCGTTGGGTCAGCTGGTGTCGCTAAAGTGTACCAGTGAGCGCAAAGGACAGCGCGTGTTCGCAGATTCCTAAAAAAAAAACGAAAGATGAACGATTGACAGGTGACGTTATTACTAGTTTTGAAGTGTAATGGCGGCATCTAGTGATTGAAATCCGGTATTTGTTTTGGTTGAAACCCCACTGTTTATTCGTTACTACTCCTTTTTTTTTGCGCTCACGTGTCCTGACGGGAAATTTCCAGGCCTGGGTTCGAGTCACGGCGGTGCCCGTAAGCCAGGACGGCCGTCCCACGGGTACAGCTGGCAATGGGGGATAGATAGAGCGACCCTTGACTGGACTTGAATGGATGCTTCCCGGTGAGTTTTGAGATTCTCACACACACACACACACGCTCCTGATCAGAATGGAACGGCGAGAAACAAACTGTTTTGCAATATTTCTTTTATTCAAGCGCCGCGCTTGTGTTAGCGGCGTCGGGGTCGGGGTCGGCGTCAGCGTCGCCTCCTCTCCAGTCTGACCAAGATGCCCTCCTCCGGACGGAGTATCAGATCTCCCAGGGGTCTGAGTTGGTCCCTCGTCTGGCAGGAGGTGATGCTGAACGAGCGCAGGATGCTTCCCAGGACCACCTTCTCTTCCATCAGGGCAAAACGCTGGCCTGAACAAACACGCACAAGTTTGTTTTGCTGTACGCCTGGGGACCTTGCACTGATACGATAATTAGTGCAACAACGCCGCGCCGAAACCTGTCCGGCCCTAGGACCGGTAGGTAAATATTACACCCCCTGACCTACCCTAACCGTAACCCGTAACCCTTAACCCTTAACCCTTAGCCCTAAAATGATGTGATATTTTTACTCTTTTGGCTTCCGGGAGAAAAAGCTGCAGTTTTCGAACTCAAACGAAACACAAAACATCTTTACAACCATATGTGTGTGTGTGTGTGTGTGTGTGTGTGTGTCGGACCGATGCAGTTGCGCAGTCCTGCCGAAAAGGGGATGTAGCAGTACGGGTTTCTGCCCGCCGTGTTCTGGGACAGGAAGCGCTCGGGCTTGAACTCCTCAGGATCGGGGAAGTAGCGCGGGTCCCGATGCAGCATGAAGGGCATGATGATGGCGTTCACACCTTTAGGGACTTTAAAGCCGTCTACACACACACACACACACACACACACACACGTTACTCCCTTATCCAGACCGACTGTAATCTTCCCAGTAAACAAAAGGTCCCGTTAGTGCAAAATAAAATAAGCAACATCCGAACAGAACCCCGCAATCCTAAGAAAAATTAATTTTTGTTATTTTATTTTATTTTTTTTGGTTTGTTTGTTGTATTTTCAGCCGTCCGCTTCACTTCACTTCACTTCACACACACGTGGCCGTTCCGTCGTCGCCCGAAGACGGAAAGGGACTCGGCCGTTCCGGCATCCGGTGGACGTTCGTTCCACCACGTTGGGCGCCTGGAGGGGGAAGTTGCGTGGAGGATCCAGTCGAGCCGAGCTGAGGGTACGAGGTACAGAGTGCGGTTCGACTGAAGCCTGTGGGTAAGACGGTGCGGCTACAGGGAGCCAGTGAAGGGGGCGCAGCAGTGGGGTAACATGGGGAAACTTAAGACTTCTTGGTAACAGAAAAAGGCTTGTTGTTTTAGAGTGTGTGTGTGTGTGTGTGTGTGTGTGTGTGTGTGTGTGTGTGTGTGTGTGTGTGTGTGAGAGAGAGAGACTCACTGATCTGTGTGTCCTCGCAGATGGTTCGAGCGAAGAACGGCACGGAGGGGAAGAGACGCAGCGACTCTTTGATGACACACTCCAGGTAACGGAGATTCTTCAGGTCCTCTGTAGTGAAGG
>JAUZST010009697.1:0-12823 GCA_034779995.1 Parotocinclus haroldoi | reverse complement strand
ATAATATAATATAATATAATATAATATAATATAATATAATATAATATAATATAATATAATATAATATAATATAATGATAGTGTGTGTTTATACCTCTTTAACTGTGTGTGTGTGTGTGTGTGTGTGTGTGTGTGATACTCCTGTTGCAAAACTGTTGGTATTTAGTTAAGTACCTAATTAGTTTCTTATAATCCATCAGTAAAAACAAGCTGCAGAATACACATGAAAGTTTCTGGTTTGTTGCCAAAGCAGGTCGTACACTGAGGGATTTGTTTAAACAAGTCGAGACCGCTGAGCTCACGCTCTATAGAGTTTCCCTCGGATCATAATGGGTCTTGTTAGAGGCGTGAACGATGGACTATTCACAGTCACGGAAAGCAGAGCTCCTCTCCATTACCATGCCAATGCCAGAGGGGAAAACACTCCATTAACCATGTGGAAACGTCAGTTTTGGAGCCAACGTGTCCACACAAGACCCCAAACATCTTTATCTGAACGACAGAATAAACTCCACAAGGTTCAGCTTCTGACTATGAGTTTATCCTCAGGAACACAAGAGAGGCGCCAATATATTCGTGTTGGGACACTTTCGAGCTTCCAGTTGACTTAACATGGCACTATGCGGGAGGAAACCCATGAGGAGAACATGCAAACTACACAGGGAGCGCCCAGGCTGTAAGCGATCCGTTGAGCTGTGGTGCTGTGAGGCCTACGAAGTTTGGACGGTCATTAGCATAATAATGCATTAATAATGCATACGACACACTTTCATGGTTTTGAACGTGTTAACAGATGCAAAAGAGCTTATCTGCTGCTGTAGCCCGTATGCCTTAAGGTTGAATGTGTTTGCTCCCATTCTATCTTCAACGTGGCGTTGTCACCCACAGGACTGCCCCGACGGGGTATTTTCTCTCTTCCTCACCGTTCTCTGTACACCCTAAAGGTGGCGCTGTGTGTGAAAAATCCCACTAGATCGGCAGGTTTTTCTGAAATCACCAGCAATCATGACATGCTTAAATCACTTTTCTTCCCCGTTCTGAGCTCGATCATGTGCTGAGCTGCTGCCGTCTTTTGATTGGCTGATTAGATAATGGCGTTAACGAGCAGGCGGACAGGTGTACCTAATAAAGTGCTTTCTATAACCCCTTGGAATTATGTCCTTCTGGTCAGTAGAGCTGGACGGCAGAAAGGTTTGGTCAACTGGCTGCATATGAGGGAAGGGACAGATGGGGATCGTCTGCACACATTTTTGCAGCGGCCCCATGGAAATAATTTGTCTTGTGATGTTCAGGGGTCGAAACATCTGACTGTTCTTAAGAAATTCGTTAAAGATGGGTCTAGTGGAGTGGCAAGCGTCTCTTGTGTGTGCGTGTGTGTGCGTGTGTGTGCGTGTGTGTGTGTGTGTGTGCGTGTGTGTGTGTGTGTGTGTGTGTGTGCGCGTAAAGTGAGTAAGCAGGCAGGCGACTTCACTCTGCACCCTCCGTCTATCAGCACTGCATGGTCAATGGCGCCATGACCATGACCCTAACAGACACAACTATCTGCCCCGCACACACACACACACACACACATACACAGCATGCCCAGGAAGGGCGGCTTCTGCCACACTATAGGTTTAGGCTTCATTCTTTCACCCTCTGTCGACCCTATCAAGGCAGGAAATGTTCGGTGAAGGGTGCGAGAGAAGGGAGCTTCCACTTATTGTGACACTACGCTATTTATAAATGGGGATTTCGGGTTGCTCTCTGATTGATTCCACGTCTGATTTGGACACACTGCTGAAAGTGAAATGATATACAGGTGGGATGTCTCATACAGGGGCCAACAACAGACCCGGGGATCCGGGTTCGAGTGCTGGCAGTGCCTTCAAGACGAGTCTGCGCGGTCAGGGGAAAAAGGACTGAGATTAAGGGTTAAAATGTACTCCATGCAAACGAACACACCACACGCCATACACACATGCACACGCCACACACACATAAACACACACAGACACCAGGATTAGTCTTATCTCTCTAGATCGCCCCCTTAATAGAACAGATAGGCTAATTCGACGAGCCAAATGGAGCTGGCTTGGAATTGGCAGGAGCCACACCATCTAACGACTTTATATCTCAACATCTTCTCACCTCAAAAAGCCGCCAATCGTTTAAAATTGTTTGGCCTCTGATGCTTGCTCCTTGACTTTTAGTTCAGTGCCAGAGCATGATTGTGCACCCTCTTTATTCCATACCTGACCTGCGCTCACATCCAGTTTGAAGGTTGTCGGCTCGATCACACTATTATGTCGTCATGATACTACTTTATGTTTTTATTAGTTTTTTGTCATTTCGTAAACCTCATAGACCATATGAGTGACATAAGGAGCAAAAGCTCGTACTTACCGAGTCGGCCAAAAAACGGAATACATAAGATGCAAAAATGAACCGACGAATTTCTGGAAATCTCTTTCGCAAATCTGATATGCTGCCGCTTTGAGGCTGATCGAAAATCGTTCAATAACAATGCTATGGGAGATTTCTATCGAGAGAAACTGCAGTATCTATATGGCCTGTGTGTGTGTGTGTGTGTGTGTGTGTGAAAGTTTATGTATCCTTGTGAGGACCAAATGTTGCCGAACAGATAGAAGTCAACTAAAGTGCAACCCTAAAAAAAAATCCAAAATATAAGAGCCAAAAGTCATCTTTAAGTTACTTTAAGTCATCATGAAGACGTGGGGCTTGAGGAGGGTGCCAAAACTTTAACCTAAGTCTTAGTTAAGGCAGTATTTAGCTGTAACCCTGGTGCTGATTTACAGTCTGAGCTCCAGTTAGGCAGATCTAAGGCTCGAGTCGTCTGTGTGTGTGTTTGGAGAGAGGTCATAGGTGATTGACACCAAGCTGCTAATCACCAGCACCAGAGCAATGGACGAGCTCACACCTCACACACACACACACACACACACACTCACACACACACACACACACACACGCTCAGCATGGGATCTGCCAAAATCCACATCCTGCAGTGTGAATGCATGAATTTGGAAACACAAACACAGTCTCTGCACCCCTGTTTTTTCACCCCTGAACCTTTTGCAGAGAGTACATATTTCAGCTCATTTTCGGCAAACGTTAATATTTTGGCATGGTTTAACATCGGCTCTGTTTATACCTCATTTTAATGACGCCTCTAGCAAACTGTTTTGTGCTGAACTACTGCAGATAATGCTTAATCCACACGGGGCCAGCTGGTACCCATCCAGCAACTCTGGGCGCAAGGGCAAGAACAACCCTAGGAGGGCATATGCACACAGGCCGAATGTTGCGTGTTGGAGACGCTCTAAAATCAGCAGAGAAATAAACAGCACAAACAACATCTGGCTGCTTTCATGAGGACAGAGGCTTTAATTACTGATCCAAACATCCGTAATGCACCATCCTGTACCCTGTCTTGCCATGACCCTCCTCAGTGACCCAAAACAGGACGTCAGGAAGAGTTAGCAAAACTCTGCAAGTTAGCATGTTTGATTATTGTTTGTATTTTTTATATTGCTACTTTTAGCACGCGAAGAAACTCCCAAATTCCCAATATCTAAACTTCCACCATCAAACTCCCACCTTTAGAATTGGAAAATCTAAATTCCCACAATTCCAACCACCTCTATCCGAATTTATAATATAAATGTATCTTTAAAAATTATTATTATTATTATTATTATTATTATTATTATTATTATTATTATTATTATTATTATCATTTTTTAAATTGTTGTTTTTAATTTATGATTACTATCATCATTATGTTTATTATTGTTAGTTATTATTATTGCTTTTTTATTGTTATTATTATCATTATATTATTTTAGTCATATCTAAATAATTTGTAGTATTATTGTTGTTGTTTTTCTTATTGTTAGTATTATTATCATCATATCAGCATTATTATTGCTATTATCATGACTATTATGAATTATTATTATTTTGAATATTGTTATTATTATTATAACAATTATAATAATTATTACTAGAATTATTGTATGTAATATAATAATTTAATAAAATAATAATGATAGTATATTACATATATAATCATATTATATGATTATTATAGTTATATTACTATTATAATTGTTATTATTATTGTTAACATAATAATAACAATAATTATTATTAACATTATATATATATATATATAAAATAAATTAATCATAATATATATAATTATATTTTATTATTGACATGATTATCTTTATTATTATTATTTTATTATTAGTGTCATTAGTTTTTGTTCATTATTATAATTATTATGATTATCATTCTTTTAATTATTATTATTATTATTATTATTATTATTATATTAATATTTTTTATTGTTATTAATACATATTATAATAAAATAATATGTAATAATAATAATAATTAAAATGCATACCTGCATATTATATTTTTAGATGTAATAAAACATAGACTGACAGCTCCCGCTATCCAAACTCTCACTATCTGAACTCCGTCCATGAGTTCTCTCCTGTTTCCAATTGGCCAATAGTAATAATATATAAATAAAGAATATATGAAGATAAATCCTAAAGCCGTCAGTGTAAAGCCCTGGTATTTCGGATCCTAATCAAAGCGTGGTAAGAAGGTCACGGTGCGAGTTTCCTCACCCACACACACACACATCCACTCCAACTCATCAGACAAACACATTCAGCTGGATGGTGTGTGTTGCCATTTAACGAGCTGCTGATGCTAATCATGTGACAGACGTGATTCAGCCGCACTTTTTCCTTTATAACTTTGTTTCTGTCTCTCCAGCTGTGTCGATTAGCTTCAGTCTCTGAGGGGTAATTACAGAAGCTGAAAGATGAGCCGGCGCTGCTGTGGTGGCTTTAAGCTCAAACTTCGGACCTTCAACTGTGAACGTGATATGGATAGGGTTACATGTAATTCACAGTAGGCTGGATATTGAAAAACTATGAAAAGTGGTGAGTTAAGGTCATTGGTGCTGCTCAGCTGCAGGTCAGGATTCTTTTTTTTGAGCTGTCTCAAAAGTTGCTTTGTTTTATCTGTGTGTGTGTGTGTGTGTGTCAATACCCACTCCTCCCTATCCCTTTCTGAGTGGACAGGAAAGACTATCTTTGGCCTAAATGCTTCTGGCTTGTTTTTGTGTGCTGCTGGGCTGAAGATAAAGATGTTTCACCTGGAACGATCCGTCTCTGTCAGGCCATTGTTGTGACTCGGGGACTGAGGGTGAGCATCTGCAGATGATGTAAATATTTGGCTCGTAAATCAAATCGTTGTGTGTGTGTGTGTGTGTTGGGGGGGGGGGGGTTCGATGTGTGCATGGGAATAAAATATGGGCAAGACTTTAGTAAAGTGGAACATGGTGCCCCATAAGTCTCTGCTCTAGGTTTGTTAGAAGTTTTAGTGGCAAGTCAAGACAATTTTTTTTCCACAGGGCATCGTCTTAAAGCTGTGTTTCCAATCTTCTAATCTCTACGGCCAATCCCAATTTAAGCAAGCCTAGTGTGACTGTGGCAAGGTAAATCCCTAAAGGTTATAAGGTAGAAACCTGGTTTGGACCAACACACAAAAAGGGATCCAACTTGAAATGAACTTATCTAGTCAAATAAATCTGTAATAACAATTAAAAAAACAGAAACTAAATAAATATCGAGAGATAAATCATATAATTGCTTTTTTGGATTTAAAAAACAAGCAGTAAAAAGATTACCACAACATTTTGCGGAACCAAATGTAAATACAATGCAGTTTTGCATATTTTAATTAGTTCAATTTCAAACTGATTGGCACAGACAGGGCGAATGGTCAGTTGGCACACTGGCACAGTGGGCTGCTTATGTGGAGTTTGTATGTTCTCCACATGTATGCATAGTTACCTCCCATATACAGTATCAACCTAGTTTGAAACTACATTGAACCTAACATAGTTTTAATTCTTGCTTGTAACGCCTGTCCTTCCCAAACAGGAAGAAGCTGATGGAAGATAAGAAGCTGCTGATGCTGTATAACTCTCCAGTAACATTTCTGACTGATCCCTAAAATCAAAACCAGCAAATTCACTTCATTTTGGTTGATGGGACAAACATTGATCTTCAGTGTTGTTGTTGTTCGGTCCAGCTGTGAATCCATTAAGAGTGGATACTAAAATGGTTAGTAAAAACCAACCGAAAGGAAATAAGGAACTGAACCTATTGGCTTTCAGGAACATTTTTGAGTCTTGGTCCTCCCAAGGTTTCTATCATCTAATGTTTGGCCTAGATATTTGTAAACTCATCTGAGACTGTGCTCTGTGTTAAAAAGCGCTGTAAAAAGCAAACCTAATGGCAACAGTGGCGAGGAAAAACTCACTTAAATGTTATAAGTAAGAAAACCTAACTAAGTGAGGACCAAGACTCAAAAAGAAACCCAGCAAGAATTAACCTGGGTTATCTAATTACTAACTAGTTTAAATAAAATTTACAGTAAATATTGTGTTCAAATTAAACGCTTGAAAAAAAAAACTCTATATTGTTCCTCCTGTTTCTTTCACACGTTGTGTAATGAATAAATCCTGAAGTGTTTCTGTTAGAGAGGAGCTCTGTGTGCTGTGCTCTGTCATTACGACTCAAGACCATTTATCGTTTTTACTAGATTTAAGTTTAAAACGATAAAAAAATCTCCCATAGAAGTGCACGGCTGAATGTTTAGATTCAAATTCTAACTGACAAAATTCAAATCTCAACCGACAAACTTCAAACTGTAACTGAAATCCACATAGCTCTCACCATATCTGGGAACTGTTGTTTGCCTTAATGTATTGAAATCTGAAATGTAAGACAGTGTATAGATAATTAAATCCAATAATAAATCGAATAAAGCAGAGAACGGATAGGGTATCGGCATTAACTCGGAGTCACTGCAGGATCTTTTGTCTTCAGTGGGTAAGTTTTGTAGGCGTGGCATCCTTCGGGGGGCAGGGGGAGCTATCGCCCTCAGTTATTATCTGTGTAACAATATGAGGACTGGAACTGATAACAGAACAACAGCTCGAGTTGAGCCAGAACTGGTACTGGAAGAAGCTTGGAGCTTGGAGATGAAACAGAATATGTCGTTACATGTTAAGAACACAAAGTCTAAAGCAGTATGGCTTGAAAGGGAAGAACCAGAAGGAAAGAAGTCAAAGATCTTACCTGGCTTACCTCCCAAACAACCAACAACGAACTTGAGTGATGCACATGTCAGAGAAAACAAGAAAACATTACGGACAATTTATTGTTGTAAGCTCTTGTGAGTGTAACGATAATCTTTTGTTTCTGTTAATGACGATTTAACTCCCAGTTTAACACAGATTATTACTGATATAACTCAACCTCTCATATCGTCCTAGATAAGAAGGTTTGGGAAGACGGTGCTTGTCCTTGACGCCGAGGCGTCTCCACCCAGAATCCCTCAAGACCACTGCATTTTTACTGCCCGCTGCAGCAGGAAGAAGGGCCAGGCTGACAGGAAGTTACCTAAGGCAATGCCCACCAGAGCCAGGCCACGCTCCATACTGGTGTCTCTGCTATTAATTAAACCATTGTCTGTTTTCCTGCTGAAAAGAATGAAAAATAAAGCGTGACAAAGAGGAAGAGGCGACGATGTTGCGCCATTGTTACACCAAATTTAGATTTATTGGAATATCAGAGCTTCACGCTCAGGGAAAGTATTTTTAAATATATTTAAATATGCCTTATTTGTATTCCCTAATCCGAATCCCTGGCTTGATAGTGCACTGTGTATAAGACATTGTACGTGTCTTATTTATTTACAGTAAGTTTTGTATTCAGTTTGAGTTTGCTTTTTATGTAATCATCATTTTAGATAAACAGGATCTTATAATCGTATATGTGTATTAGATTTTATATAAGATATTTATATATATATAAATGTATTTCTTTCGTGCTTTTTAAAACGGAGCATTGTCTCAAAGCAGCTTTACAATCCTATATTATCGTAATAAGGCCAATCCCAAATTGAGCAAGAATAGGGCAACAGTGGAAAGGAAAAACTCCCTGAAAGCATATGGAAGAAACCTTGGGACTGTCACACGGAACAAGGAGTCGGAGACAAAGGTGAATCAAATGAGGTGTAATCAGAACTCAAGTGACGGTGCGTGTGCGATGGGACGGGTTTGGTCGCTGGAACCGCCCGAGGGTGTGACAGGGACCCGTTCTTCATGGGTGGCCTAGATGTTAATGGAATAAATACTTAAAGTAATAGTAAAATTAAGTAAATAATATTAAAAATATTTTTAATAATATTAAAAAATGTATGATTACATGCTGGAGTCTTTTGAATTTTTGAATTTTTGTGACAGTATATATATATATATATATATACACACACAGTGTTGGGGGTAACGCAGTACAAAGTAACGTGTTACAGTAATCCCATTACTTGTACTTCTACTGCTGTAACGCAGTAATGTAAAGTGTTACCGTTAAATATTTTGTAATCACATTACAATTACCAACTTAATAAAAACTTACGTTACCTGCATTACTTTTCTATTCAAGATAGTATTTTTTTTAAGCATAAGCAGTCTTCTGCGTAATTTATGCATGCACTAACTTCCTGGCACAGCTTCCTCGTCAGTTGGTCACGTGACTGTGGCGTGCCGTGCGCACAGTGTTGCCAACCTAGCGACTTTTCAGATCCCTATAGCGACTTAAAAAAAGTCACTAGCGACAAATCTAGCGACATTTTTGGTGTTGTTGGAGACTTTTGGAGACTCGGATGTGAACTCGCATATCATTCTGCAATTACTGTCCCTACACTACTCTCACAGTACAGTAACTGTAATCAGAGCAGGAGATCCAATAACAATAACAAACCAAGAATCAATACAAGAATTGTCATTTGTAGTTCTAAACATGTTTAGAATGTTTATGCAAATTAGGCGATTAGATCATTTAGTGACTTCTAGTTACTTTTAGGTAAACCTATAGTGACTTTCCTTATTGAGGATTTGGTAACATTGAGAGAACACAGTGTAGCTACGATGACGGAGGATGATTTGTAATCTCATCAATTAAGTGTAATCAAATTACAATTATTATTGTAATAAATATTCCTTTTACGCTACATTTTTAATATGGCTGCTGTATGATTAATGGATTTTAAAATTCACTACGGGATATAGTTCTCTCTAATCTTCCTTTCCTCTGCTCCTTTTCCTCCTCGTTTTCAGCCCCCATTTCAGATGGTAGCCAAAAAAGTTGAAAGCATATAACATTGTTGTTTATACTCAACAAATCCCTTCTGTACCACACACATGGCTGTGGATTGTTGTTCCAAAATTCTGGGAGGCACTGAACTACAATGTTTTATAAGTTTGTAGATCATGAGCAGCTCGGGCGGGTTTAATAAGATCCGGACTTAACAGATTCATAAACGAAGCTCCGATCAGCCGTGGATGGTGTTTAATGAAAGCAAACGACACGCTGGAGAAAATCAGGAAGAAAATAAGGATCTGAAGGAAGAGAAGCTGCTGATGCTGTATAACTCTCCCGTAACATTTCTGACATTTCTAAAATCAAAACCTTGATTTCATTTTTTGTTGATGGGACTAAAACTGATCTTCAGTGTCGTTGCTCTTCAGTCGAGCTGTGACTACGTTAAGAGTGGATACTAAAATGGTTAGTAATGACATCCAACTGAAAGGAAATAAGGTTCATCTATACAGGAAGTGTTTTGCTTTTTACAATTTCAATCCATTCAATCCATTAATCACTAAATTGCATTTTATAGCACCTTGTTATAAAATAAGCTTTTTTGGATAACTGTAGGTTAATGTAAGTGTTAATAAACTGCTACAGATTATATTAAACTCATCAGTTCATGATCTATTTAACTTAGGATGGATTTAGCTGAACATTTCTCCATCATAAATCAGGAGCTCCTGTATAATATAACCAATAATGTATAGAATAACTCATGGGGGGTTAGTGGGGATCTGGAACCCCTTCGAACAATTTACATTATTCCTTATGGGAGCGATTTCTAGATGTTGTGGTGGTGTAACCCATCTGCCGTCAGTCTGAGCTCTACATATCTTATTTATAATCTGAGTCTGTGTCAAACTTAAATGATCACATTGATTCGTCCTTTCCTCCTCTTCTCCGGACAGGAACAGCAGAGACAGCTCACGCCAAGCAAAGAGATAAATACTCGAGCAGGAGGATTTAGATAAGGGCACACACACACACACACAAGGCTCCAGTGGTCAACACAAACACAAGCAGCCGTAAAATCCCAAATAAATCCCCAGGGTCTTCCTTTTCCTCTGGGACTGTGTGGGGGCTTCAGATGGCCCTGTGACCTCTAAACATCCACCGGCCTCCGTCTGTCTAACAGAATCCTATGCTGTTATTTTTAGTTTTGCATGAATAACACTTCTTATAAATGTTTTAGAAAAAATCACAAAAAAAATATTGTGACAGTATGAACCTATATTTCCAGGTTTAATTTCTGGCTTTTTTTTTGTACAGTAAAGTTTTAACTGGTATTTGTGAATGTAATTTTGTATTGTAGAGCTTGATAAAGGTTTGATAAAGTAATCCCTTACCCAGATATTGATGAATGACAGTTTTGAGGGAGTGCAGAGAGATCATCCCTCTTTAGTTTAGGCTTTAGGACTAAAATTCCTCAAAATTCGGAATCGTTAAATGATATTATGCTCCGTAGGGGAAGAAATATCTACAGTAAATCCCTTCAAATTTTTGTAGAGGAACATCGTTTACAAACATTCGGTGGCAAACTGGAGGGAGTTCCTCTGATCTTCTTCATTTCTCAATGACTCACCACTAACTCACTAACAATCGAATTTGTTACGGCAGTCGTTCTGGACATGTTCACTTGTGTATTTGAGCCATTAAAGGCATTTTTTGAAGCTGCTCAGGTCTTACATGACACCGAATGTCATGCTCCTTTTTTAAAACAAAAGCTGATCCTGTGGAGCAGCGAGAACCGTGACATGGGGTTTTACTGGGAATTTGTCACACTGTTCCACCCTACACATGCACATGCACACACACACACACACACACACACAGAGTGTAACGTGAGCATAAAGGTGGGGTTGCAACACAATATGCTATTGTACTGTAGGATCAGAGGAACATATGGGTTTGCAGTCAGTCTATATCATAATGGAGCTCTTAAGTGGAGACCCTTCCACCCTTCACAGACACACACACACACACGCACACACACACACACTTATACATTCACAGATGCAGGACAATCACTTAAGAACCCATTGTTTAGGGTGCACGTCCTTACTTGTGACTGGGGATCCGTTTGAGTTACGGTGAACTCATGATCATGTTTATAAACCACTTTGAGATGATTTGAGCTTTGGAGCGTTAGCCTCCTGGAAGGAGCCATTAGAAGATGGTCCACGGTGCTCATAAAGGGGTGCACACGGTAAGCAACTATACTCAGGTAGGCTGTTGGGTTTAAACAATGCTCAGATGGTTTTAAGGGACCCAAAGTGTGCCTGGAAAATCCCCTGTTTGAACCGTTTATACAAGATAGGCTAGATCCATGCTTTCCATATTGTTCCTCTAATGCTGTAGCGCATCTGCTTCAAGGATGGACGCGTTGTTTGTTGGTCCAATGCTTAGCATGTGTACCTCAGTGGTTATTTGAGTTACGGTTACCCATCTTTCCAGTCTGGCATCAATGGGGCATCACTCAGAGAACTGCCCCCACTTGGTATTTTCTCCATTCCGGACCGCTCTCTGTAAACCCTAGAAGTGGCGCTGTGTGTGTCCCACCAGATCAGCAGTTTCTGGTATAAAAACATCATCATGCCCTGCCACGTTCGAAGTCAATGTAATCCCCTTTCTTCCCCGTTCCAATGCTCAGAATGAGATGAGATTTGATAGACATTATTTTGTCCCAACTTTTGCACGTGTTTGCTTGTCGGATATACGAGGGAGTGTGTTAGCTCTTTACTATAGTGTTACAGGAGTGTGTGTCACGTTTATTTAAGCAGTGTTTTCGTACCCTAATCTCTGGAGGCTTTTCCTGGCATTGTTACTACGCTGTCTCCCGTCTTCCTGATCAGCAAGGAAACAGTCTCTCACACACACAAACAAACACGCACACACACACGCACACACTGGAGATGATGGAGGACCTAGAGGACTTCAGATTGAAAGAGTGGAAGAGTGGTACACACTCACAAATTACAGTTTGATTTCCATCCAAGTCATGATAACAGCAAAAATAAACAACCCTCTCATTAAGCCTGTTAATCATTCTCAGAAGAGCCTCTCTTAACAAACAGCACGTCAACCCTTGAGACAGACAGGCTACAATAGGAGAGGACCACACCTGGTGCCCCGCCTGTCTGGTAAGAACAGAAACTGAGCCTACAAATCGGACAGACTCACCAAAATTGGACCACAGAAGACTGGCTGGTCTGGTGAGTCTCGATTTCTCTGAGGTAAAACCGAGGTATTATACATGAATATTTGTTAAATATCAAAGCATCAGTGATGCAGAAGCACAACCAGACCTGCAGTTATGGCTTAAAGGTGTCACTGTCAATCACAGAGGTCATATGATTGTGGAGTCGTCCTGCACGCGGCGTAAACAGGGAATTTCCACTTCCTGTCTGATTCTGACAGCAAAAGCATCTGTTTTAACTCTGACCTCGACCAGCTTCCTCAAGACTCTCACGTAACCACAGATTTACTTAACACACACACATTAAGTTCTTCTTCTACGCTGGAGACTTGAGCTCTCTTTAGCTCCACCTTTATAAAAACCCACGATATAATATTCTT
>JAUZST010009696.1:0-12823 GCA_034779995.1 Parotocinclus haroldoi | reverse complement strand
CCAGTCGTCCTGTCCCTGCAGCTGAAAAACACCCCCATAGCATGATGCTGCCACCACCATGTTTCACTGTTGGGATTATATAGGGGAGGTGATGAGCAGTGCCTGGTTTTGTTCACACATTTGCTCACACTCACCGCTTAGAATTAACGCCAAAAATCTTTGTCTCATCAGACCAGAGAAACGTATTTCACATAGTCTGTGAGTCTTTCATGTGTTTTTGGCAAACTCTATGTGGGCTTTCATATGTATTGCACTGAGGAGAGGCTTCCATTGGGCCACTCTGCCATAAAGCCACAACTGTTGGAAAGGTGCAGTGGTAGCTTTGAGGAACTTTCTTCCATCTCCCTACTGCATCTCTGGAGCTCAGCCACAGTGATCTTTGGGTTCTTTACCTCTCTCACCAAGGCTCTTTTCCCATGATTGCTCAGTTTGTTTGGACGGCCAGGTCTAGGAAGAGTTCTGGTCGTCCCAAACTTCTTGCATTTAAGGATTATGGAGGCCACTGTGCTCTTAGGAACCTTGAGTTCTTCAGAATTTTTTGTAACTTTGGCCAGATCTGTGTCTTGCCACAATTCTGTCTCTGAGCTTCTTGGGCAGTTCCTTAGACCTCATGATTCTCATTTGCATTGATATGCACTGTAAACTGTGAGGTCTTATATATATAGATGTGTGCCTTTCCTAATCAAGTCCAATCAGTTCAATTAAACTCCAATGCACTCCAATGAGAGAGTAGAACCATCTGAAGAAGGATAAGAAGAAATGGACAGCTTGTGAGTTAAATATGAGTGTCAAAGCAAAGGGTCTGAATACTTATGAACATGTGATATTTCAGTTTTTCTTTGTTAATAAATTTACCAAATGTCTGTTTTTTCTGTCAAGATGGGATGCTGAGTGTACATTAATGAGAAATAAAACCAACTTTTTTATTTTAGCAAATGGCTGAAATGAAACAAAGAGTGAAAAATTTAAAGGGGTCTGAATACTTTCCGTATCCTCTGTATTTCTTCTACAGGCGGTTTTGAACTCTATAGTGAGAGAACTAGTGACAGATGATTTTTTATAAGCGAAGAGCTTCAGCTAAGTGCTAAGTCGTAGACATTTACAGATTCCAATAACAGCACTTACAGCTGCCCTTCAGCTCTGCATAAATGTAATAATGTTGGAAAGGTGGCATTTTATGACAATGCCATGTTAAAAGTCAATAAGCACCAATATAAAATTGATAGTTCCAGTAAATATATGATTGGTTGAGTCATGCTCAGTGAGATTTGGAAATTGCCAATATATGCACACCTGTGACCACCTCACAAGAATTTTGTGCTAATTCTGCAGGATTTTAAACCTATAAATTTGATATACTTGACTGTTGCAGTGCTTTGCAAATATAGATTTTTTGCAGTCAGTGGACAACACATAGTACAGATGGAATTAGCATAATTAAGGATAAAATTTTGAGAAATCATGAAAATTGTCTTTTCTGGCTGATTTGTTGCTGGCTTTACATCCTCTTGGAGGATGAAATTGATACCCTTGATATTATTGACTGGCCTACATCCAGTAGAACTTTGCTGGGACATTATGTTTCAGTCCATCCTATGCCACCAGGTTGCACTTCAGACTGTTTAGGAGTTTGGTGATGAACTGGTTCAGATCTGATGAGGTTTGTTTTTTAGCAGAATACTTACGAAGCATAGTGGTTCAGCATTCTTTTAACATATTATTTCTTGCTTGTGTGTATCCAGTTCATTCCATCACACACTTCCCATAAGTACAATCGTTAATGGTGTTTCTGCTCAAAGATACAAAGAGACAGTGGACAATCTCTGTACACTAATTAAAACTGTCTGTCTGTTGGCCTTGACTGAATGCATGATCAATACTCTCTCTCTTAAATGTTAGCGTGGTCATCTCTCTCAATCGTTTTTTAATGCTCCCAATGCTCAAAGGAGAAAGTGAAGCCTAAGTAATGGCATATGACCACAATCTTATCACACAAAGTGCTAGATCAGTATTCAGATGCTAATAAATGGTTCCATTAATTGTTTATGATGAATGCTGAAAATCTTATATTTACAGTTTTGTTGAATGGATTAGGCAAATATGTAAATTTAGGCAAATAATAAACTTGTGTATATATATATATATATATATATATATATATATATTTTTTTTTTTTTTTTTTTTTTTTTTATATATATATACAGCCAATGCTATTAATAAAAAGCATATAGTGGCATCTAGGGAGAGGCAGGATTTGAACTTTCAGTACCTTAACCATTAAGTTACCATGTTAGATGTCAGGAATTCTGCCTGATGACTTCTTGTTTCTCTGACTGAATCTTTTGTCCATGGGAATCTATACAAACTAATATAAATAGCAGAGAGAAATGTTATACTTTTAAACGTTTTATACTTTGAAGAGCTTGTATTATTGAATAAGGTTCATCTAAACATAATTTTTAATACCAACTTAGAAGTTTCATTGCACCCACAATAAAGGATTGCCCAACTGTTGGAATAACACTGAATAACACTTAATCATTTTATAGCACAAAGTAATATTGAATTTTCAGTTCTGAAAGGTGTGATTAATTTTCTCTAGAATCACTGTCCTGACAAGTAGCTACAAGGTAAATACCTACACAGTATTTTATTGGGATACAAAAATAGATAAAAAGATAAATGTAGGTAGGATCTAAAGTGTTTACAAATGTTTCAGAACATCAGAATGGGTGATTAAACTATAAACTATAATGTGTTACATTCCATCACATTACCCCATCACTGATCACAACGTTATTTCATTTTATTCTCATTATTATGTATGTTGTGGAAGCGGATGGCCCAGGCATGCCAAATTATAGAGTGATCACACTCTCCATTCACTTTTTATCATTCATCAAAAATCACCCCATTCATTTCCAATAGCCTCACTCTAGTGATGGCTAGAGTGAAGTTCTCTGCATTTTGACGAACTCTTCCAGCTAAAATCCTTATACTTTCACCTAGAAACTCTATTTAAACTTTACATTTTAGACATAAGCCTTAGCTATCAAAATCAAAATATCTACTCAGTTCAGTAATTATTTTCAGTTACAACGATCTGAGTCCAGTAAGTCAGAACTTTTCTCCATATAGTTGCATAAAATTTTAAGTCACTCAGATTTCTTCTCAGAAGTCCTGCTTTTTAACACTTTCATAGCTCAGACAATTTTAACTTGAACTACCCCAGAACTGACTGCATCATGTCACTGTGCCCCTGCCAGAGTTAACAGGGTCTCGGAACTCACTGCATCTCTGACCCATGCCTGGCCAGAACCGAGTCTAACACCCATGTCTAACCAGGACCCACTGTGTCTCAGACCCACACCCAGCTAGAACCGACAGGGTCTTGGACCCATGTCTGGCCAGCTCCTAGTTCCAACAGCTGTGCTATAAAACACAGAAAAAGGAGAAATGTGATTGGTCATGAAAAGGAAAAGGAATGTAGTCCATATGGATCCAGTGACAGGAGACCATTTTTGTGTCTTGTCTAATTGCCTTTTGCTTTGTGTGCCTTACAGGCTTGGTGTTTGAGTATAGGCTAAGGGTGGACTGTCTGGCTGATGGATGGAGGAGTACAGGGCTGGAATATGTCTGATGTTTGAGGGCATGCTGAGTTTATTTGAGAAAGGCTACTGGGGCCAGTGATATTAATAACAGTGATAGACTGGACCTCATATACCTCATCACACACACACACACACACACACACACACACACACACTCACACACAAAGGCAACAGTGTGATATTGCAAAAACACATTATCTTTTAGTGTAATCTTGTCAAGTACTAATCTACATTCTTTCATTCATGCCTTGCACACTGATCAACTGTAATATGTTTGAATTCATATGTATTCAAGAAAGATACAGACAGAACAGGTGTATAACAGAAACGACAGAAAAAAACACCAGCATACTATTCATTAACATATTACATTAATTTAATAAACACAATATACAGTCAATTACAAGTAAAAAATAATGCACCCAGATATGAATGTCAGATTGCTGCAAAATTTGGCATGCAGTTATTTTGTTGACAGATATATAAATGAGTATAGGTGTGGTCTGGTTAGACACTGGGTCTTGCCCCAAGAAAGTGTAAAAGTACTTGCTGCTCTAAAAAAGGCTCTCAGATGCTGCTTTTGGGTAGTGTTCATCTTTATGAGAGATTGTTGACTGCTACACATGACTCATTGTTTACTGTTTACTTTACACACTCATAGTTTACTTAATCCAGTTTGCAAATCTGGTGGACACATTCCTAAAAAAAACACTTGCTGTGCTTGGGTGAGCATTATCCTGCTGACAAATGCCAGTTGGATGCTTTGCCACGAGAGGCAACATGTGTCAGGATGTCCTACACATATTGCAGATTTGTTTGTGCCATTTAAATAACTTCTAAGGGACTGTCATATGTGATGACACCCCAGATCATCAAACCGACAGTTGGGACAGGATTGAACAGAAACAGGATTTAAACTTTCAATTTTTTGCAGGTCTGAGGGCAGAAAAGACCCAGGGACAGAGCTATCTGATCAGGTCCTGAAGGTTCCCTTTAAAATATCTAAGGTTCCACTTTCTCTACCAAATATACAAGTTCCAGTACCAAAAGGCTCCATTTTTAGTGACAGATGTTACAGTTTAAGGATCAAAGCTTCAGCTTCCAGTATCTCATGTTGCCCTTTTACTTTTGGTACCAAAACTCCTTCAAACCTTAGCTGAAATAAAATGATCATTAAACCATCAACATGGTTACCAAAGTTACCAGTTTAAGTAGTACCTGTTGAAGTTTGCAACAGGAAAGCAAAATATCCCTATAAGGTAAAAAATTTCATATTCTTCTATACTTGTATATAAACATGACCTCTTGCTCACACGCGCGCACGCACACACACACACACACACACACACACACACACACAGTCTTGGTAATCCTAACTTTAGCTTTTCATTGATGTAATGATCAATGCAGTCAAGGCATTTGCTCCCCACAATGTTGCGTGAGCACAAATCACTCGAATAGGTGCTGTTTTGTCACAATCTGCCCAACCTTTCTACTTAACACTGAAGCAGCACAGTGTTGTTACATCACAAGTTCAGTATGAGCATAGAAATACTTTCACTTTCTAATTATCCCAAATGCAACTTGACTCAGATGTTTTATTATCTATAACACAAACTATTTCAGAAATGCTGTGTGAATGTGTGGGATCATGTTAGGATTAAGATTCAGTATAAGAATACATTAGTTATTCTAACATTTAGGTCAAAATCTTTGCAGTTATACAAGTACGCCTCTGCATGGTGCATGCATATGTGTGTGCGTGCATGTGTGTGTGGTATGTGGTGTGTGGTGTGTGGTGTGTGGCGCGCCTCTCCGTGAGGACCCTAGATCAAAACCATGCTCCCCTCCTTCACCCTTCATCTCCATTCTTTCTCCACCCCCTCTCTCATTAAAAACTTCAGACTCTGGGTTCTACTTAAATCTCACTTGCCTAAAAGAATTAATATAATAGTCAAGAAAAACCTCTTGCTACACTACGACATGGCAACTTGTTAGACAAAATGAATATGGAATTCCGAAAGCATGTTCCATCACGTGCAACACACACACTCACACATACACACAAACATTCTCGCCTTTGACAGGAATCTGGCTGGCTATGGCAGGGCTGTGGGGCACATTGCATTCAATGGAACAGCACATGTTAGACCACACTGACATCCAAATTTCAAATGCAAGTGCAGTAAGATCAGACTCCTTTGGATTTGATTGATACATGTGTCTTTTCCAAAACTTTGGGCAGCCCTTGGAGCTTCTATAACAGGAGAAAAGAGGTGTAAGCAGAACAGCGTGACAGAGGTGGCAGGTCTACTCATACCCACAACTGACTTAAGTTCAGATAAGTTCTCATGCTGCAAGCCCAACCTGGGATTCAATCGTAAGTCCTCAGGAATACTCACTATTACCTAAAAGATACAAAACAGTCCAGATATAAGAGGTACACATCTGCAATAGGGCTTAAGTCATTTAAATTTAGTCAGTCAGCCAGTCAGCCAGTCTGTGGTTTGCTTCTATAGGTTTTCACTGAAGATATGAGGCTTAGATTTCTAACAGAGACATAACACTGTCGTCTAAACTATTACATAACACATTATTTCATTGTAGGAGTTACAGTGCAGTTGTTTCTTTTTCTTCTAGTCCTGTCCCTCAGTATATACAGAGTAACCCAAAATCATATTGTTGTCTCCAGTTTGTTTTGAAATCACATTTTGTCTTTTCCAGTTCTACTTTAATGCTAAAAGTGCTTTAAGTAATTTATGGAAAAGAAAAAAAACATGAATTCTGAACTAGAGACAGGAATATGTATCGGGGAAACTCTCTGTATACTGAAATAGCAAATGGCCCAAATAGCAGAAATATATACAAAATATGTACAAAGAAAGATAAAATTATATCACGAAAATGAAAGGTAATATAAATACATTTTAAGCAGTATCAGTTTCAGGTCATTCTGTGCTATACAAAATCAGATGCATTATCCAGGGCAGTGTCCACTACCTGCACACAGAAACTAGTTGTTGTGTCTGAGGAGGAGGGCCAGTCAGGGGCCACAACCCAGCACAGGGATGGACTGGCTCTCAGTTCAGGTTAGGCCTACATCCACACCTTGTTTTCTCTAGCAACAGGTGCCACAGCTCTGTGACTTGGAAAAGCAGGGTGCTTCATGCTTAGCACTTTGCAGCTGGCTAGGCACTGGCTCCCCATGTGACCCTGTCCAGGATTAAGCGGATAAGAAAGTGAATAGATGAATTAATTAAATTATCCAGTGAGTTGTAGGGCATTTGTTTGGATCTGAACAGCAAAAATGCCTTTGTACAGATGTGAATATGCATCCTGCTGCTGCCATCAACAGCTGCAGCAATAAAAATTAAGAAGCCAGGTTCATTTGCTGTCACCCATCCACATATCATTATGGTTTATGCTAATACTAAATGTGGTGTTTCCACAAGTTCCCGTTAGTCTAAATGTCTGTCAGCTATGTTCAGAGTCTGTGCTTGTGTTGCTGACGAGTCGTTAGCCTATATCAGTTAAACTATAGCTTTAAATGAAGCTAACATAATAATTTGATACTCGAAGAGCAGAAATTAAGCATTTAAAAAAAAAAAACATGATTTGCTTTAGAAGGAATTTCTTACATGTTTCTTATTCTCTTGATTCTGTTTTCTGGCACATATTTGAAATGATAAATAATGATGCCAGGATTTTTAAGACATCAACAGTAAGCAAATGATGAAAAAATGTACATGACCAGACCAGACATTTCTGATTCTTTTGTGATATAAGGTCAAGCTATCAACTCGCTTATAAGGCATTATGTTGGATTTATTTAAATATTTATACAAAGGCTTATGCAAAGATTTGTGTAATTAAGAATATACACCCTGTTGCTGCCATCACCCATTACAACAATAAGGAAGAATGAACTCAGTTCTTTTTACAGTCATTACGGCTTATATCACCATGTTTTCTTTCTTACTATGTCTGTATTTTCTTACTATGATTGTAACAAGCATTTTGAGTATTTATCATAGAAGAGCTTCTGGTTGTAGTAGATCCACATTAGGCTGTGTGTCACATAGTCATTTTGAAGTTCACCTCTAAATAATCTTTAATATTGATCTCTACATGATAGGCGCCTTTGTCTCTGTAAAACGGAAGCAAGAGCGACACCTGCTGTTCAGACGATGTTTGTGGCCAGAGTGATTTCTATTGTCTTTTAGCATTATTTTTTCATTACTGCACATTTCCTCTGTCCTATAAATATGAATTTATATTTTTATATCCTTGAATTCAACACTGAGTAATAATGTCTGATCTTATATAGGGCATACTATGAGTCAATATGTCTGGCAGTATGTCGAGAATATGCGTTTGTGGTAATGTGTGTATTGCCTGCTAATGACACTGAGTGACTAGTGCAGGACTGTGGTCTGGTTGATGTGATGGGGCTCGACAGGCATGAAGAAACTCAAATCAGGCGAGTAGGCAGGAGCAATTAACCCCTTTCAGAGTGTGAGCTCAGTCCACGTTGAGCTGCCTGCAGAAAAAGAAAAGCTGATACACTACATGTCGAAAAGCATGTGGACATCCCTTGTGATGAGTAGTTTTGGCTGTTTCAAAGGCAACTATTCACAACTATGTTGAAAATCAAGCAAAAAGTCATGAAACCTACATTGTCAAACACGGGCAATATAATAAGTAATATCAAAGAACTCTGTGACCTTTATCATGACATTGGCATAGTATACCATCTATCAACATGTCACAAACCCAGTAGTGCTGCCAAGACACCTGGAAGTGCTGTTATAGTGAAGTGGAAACATCTACAAGCATTCAAACAATATCACTATGAAGGCCATAGCAAATCTATTTCAATTGCTTAAAAAATGTAATGCCCAGTCATGCTCTGTGAGCATGGGGATGTTGTCAACATGGGCAAAAGTATCCACTCGTATAAGGAATACAAATAAGAAATTGTATTGATTTGCCCTTCTCTCCCGTGTCGTCTTAGTGTGAGTGGAGCAATTCTGAAATTCCCAGAATTCACTAGGAACAGTGATTTATTAACAGAGTTGTATCCTGGACAGTACAGTGGTCTATTACAGGGTTCTGTAAATCCACCTGACCTTTACTTTGCAAGCCCTACTAGGTGTTCGAACCAAGGCCCTCAGGAATAGTTGTTTCTAGCATCTGGCTCCTACCACTCATTCACTGGATCTGCATATATTAAACCCTATACTTTTAAAAAGAGTGAAAATTAGAAACATCAAACATTCATAAAATAAAAGAAGGATGTGTGCCTTCAGGTTCCAATGCAGATCCAGACTGGACTACACCAGTAATAGTAACTATTCCTTAACTCTACCAATTAGTCTATTAATTATCTAATTTGAAACCTTAGATGAATGTGTAATAGTAAAAGCAAAAGGTTGGCTGACTGAGGTCTCACATTTTCCTATATCAGGGGTATACCAAAGGTTTTAATATTCTATCAAAAGCCAAATGGAATTATAACAGCCAAATCTATCAGAAAATAGTTTTAGGATTAAAATATTCCTGACTATAGTAATTTTATGAAAGCCAGGCAGCAACATGTGGATAGTTGGCAGACATTATGAGGTTGGTTTGCAGACATTATGGGGTTGGTTGGCAGACTTATGGGGTGAGTTGGCACAGTGTTGAAAGACCATAGATTCAAAGAGATTTAAGCAACAAATGGAAATAATCATGGCTTTTAATTTAACCACATACAATTTTTGAGATAATTAAATGTCTTAATGTCTGTTTCATTATTGGATTTCATTAAAAAAAAGTCTTTCCGTTATTAAACAAAAAGTAAACTCATTATATCTAAACAATTATTCAATCCAAATGTGATGGCCAGTCCATCCAAGACAGAATAGAAGCCATTTTGTCATTACACTTGCATACAGCTAAATTTAGCGAAACGTTCTCAGAAAAGTTATATAAAACAGTTAATGTAAGTAGATAGTCACGCATTATAACAGTACAAAATACAGGGTGCAAAATATGAGCTGAGAGTCCCAAATGTGCAAAATATGCCCAATCTCCAACAAGTGAGGTAGGTATGAAAGGTGTGATGGAGGCCACAGCTCTTACTTCAAATTACCCCAATGACATTATATCTGGCCTTTAAACACAGCTCTGCAGGTCCTTGGTTCAACCTCAGACATATGTGTGGGTTTACTCCTTATAATCCGGTTTCCTCCCACTCCAATGACATGTGTTTGATTAACTGGTCACTCTCAGTGGCAAGTGTTGATATAACCTTGCTCTTGTCATGAATAGCTACTGTTGCTGATGTGACATTAAATACATGAATAAACCAAACCAAACCTCTCTAAGGCATCAGTAAACAGCAGAGGTGTTGATGAATCGATTAATGTGATTAATGAGCGTAGCCAGTTGATGGTCACTGCCACCCTAGTAAAAAATGTAGCCACTACCAATTTTGCTGAACAGCATATCCATCTTCAGTAATAATATACCACAACCAGTAATATGTCTGTTATTATTATTTTACAAAATTATGATCTATAGGGTGAAATAGGGTGGACAGTGGTTGGCACTGTCACTTCACATTTCCATCAATGTGAGAAAGTGTGATTCCTGGTGAGTATGTTCTCCCCATGTTTTCACAAGAGTCCTCCCACATTCCAAAGATATGCGTTAGGGCGTCTGGCTTTTCAAACATATCCATGTGTGAGTGTAAAAGTGCGTTTATATGCAGATTGGTGCCCTGTCCAGGGATCTCACCATGCACCCTGATTCTGGATAGAATTTTTTTTAACTTAATCTAATGAAATCACATTATTCTAATGAAATCACATATTTAATCATGTATTGATGCTAACACATTGTTTTAGTTCAACTGAGCTTCAAATGTTTTGCGGCTGCCTCACGTCATTGCCTAACAACAGTGAGCCAGCAATGGTATATTCCAGTTGTCCTGATACCACTTTTCCATGCTCACAACGTCCTCAAATCTTTCATCGTGTTCATCACTGACTGCACCGCAATCAGCAGGGAATATGGAAAAATATTTTTCAATTAAGTGTTGCACTTCTTGGTTTTGTATGATTCGAGTGTCATTTGGTGCTCTGTAATTGTCAATAAAATCCTAAACAGCATTCTTAAATGCCCGTTATTTTCTTTGGCTTCACTAGCAGATCTTCAACTATCGGTCACTGATGACCTGTCTGATTTTGTGGACCAACAAACATATGTTCCTGAATCTTGACAGTGGTTTTTCTTGGAAACATCTGTCTCAAATTGTGAAATCCACCACCTTCTTTGTTCACTGCAGAACTATGGTTGTTGGGTCAGCATGTGGTTTACGCCAAATGCCCTAACACAAAATGCTTATGGAGCAGGCAGTTATTTTCGAATGTAATGTGACACTTTAGCACTGCTATCCCATTAACAAAAAACAGCACTCTGTTAAATCTGCATTGCCTTCTTAGTAGCAGTGCCAATAATTTTAGATCGCCACAGATGTTCAGATGGTAATTGTTCAGCTGTATGCTTTCAACAACTGTGCCATGCTATTGTCTGTTTCTTTCACGTGTACTGTATTGCCAGTGGGTACTTAACAGTAGATATTGTCACAGGGCAGCTTTTACACTTAACGTTGATGAATCTTTAACTTCTTTAAATTTGATATTTTGTAAGTGTTGGTAAATGGAACAAGAGGTCGTTAAACTGTGTAAAGATTGCCGTATGTTCTTGGTGGTTGCAAAAGATAAAAGTTTTTGTAAAGGGTGACAGCTCCGTTATTTCAGTCTTGAACCAGGTTGTCATGCTTTAGCTTTCAAAACTTGAAATTGCCTGACCAGGTCATTTAATTCTTTTTGTGTTATCAGAAGGAGGATCACCAGGGATAAAGGGTTTGATATCGGTCTCAAACATTGTGGCAACTCCACCAGCCTCATCTAGTCTCAATGTCTCAGGTAGATTTTATACTGTGAAACTGTCTTTATATAGAACTGACCTACTGTGTTTCTGAGCCTTGAGTTTTTGAGCGTCTATTCAACACAGATGTAACAATGCAACATTTGCAACTAGAGTAACTGCATGCCCTGGTCATGCTTGGTAATACAATTTGCTTTGTGATCAGTTTACTAGTAGTCTTAACATACAATGTGAAAATCACAAACAAATAGCATATACAAAATTATACATATAAGGAAATTTGAAATATTTTTTAAAATCCAAAAATTATAATAATTCTGGATATGCCCCTATGTAGATAAATGTACCCTTTACATTTGTGTTATGTGCTTATATGCCTACCTCATTATGGCCTGGAAAAGAGATGCAGTTCCTCATCAGTTGTGGGCTTGGTCAAGCTTCCACTGAAACAGCTGCTTGGGGGTACCTTTACAAAAAAAACTATAGTTACTATGCTTTTGGGAAAAGTAACCCAGATCAATTGTTTGTCAATTTGTATGAAACCAAATGGCTTAAATGTAAAAGTATGAAAGCTGAAGTATTTCCTTGCCAACTGACTCCTTGTATCAGTAGCTTATATATAGGACACATAGAGTACACAAACAGTGGATCTGGCAACATTGCAGGGCCTTCTAGTCTTGTGCACTAGATGGCAATATTCAGTACAAATATTAAGTAAAGTAACACAGAAGCAGATGAGTCACTTAAACGCTCAGGAGAGCAAATTACTAGCAGTCATGATGAGCTGTTTATGGATGGGAGATGTACGTAAGTGTGTGTTTGCTTCTCTTTTGCTGAAATCTGTAGCTGTGAAAATATAGAAATTATTTTGTACTTTTCAGCTAACGTGTTATTGTCATACTGCAGTTATCTAGTGTCAAAATAACACAAAGAACAGACGGTAGTTCGACTAAACTTACACATCGGTATGGAACATGATAGCATGCCAATGTTACAATGTTATTTTTTTACATTTGCGTTTCTTTCTGCTACAAGGTTGACCCCTATATGGATGAAAATTTTATCTTGCGCGCTTTTGCAACCATGGGAGAGCTTGCGGATAGTGTGAGAATTATTCGCAACAAGATTAACTGGTGAGATTGCAAAACACACACAAACACACACACACACACACACACAAACACACACACACACACACAAACAAACACACACACAAACAAACACACACACACACACACACACACACACACACACACACACACACACACACACACACA
>JAUZST010009695.1:0-12823 GCA_034779995.1 Parotocinclus haroldoi | reverse complement strand
CAGAGATTTGTTTCTGTACATATAACACTTAGGCTCTTGGTCAATAGTTATAGTTCAGGCCACAAGACGGGTAGCCATGTACTTTCTGGAGAGCAGCGGCTTTCTTTTTGCAACTTTTCCATGCCTGCCATTGCTGTTTAGTGTATTCCTGATAAACTCATGAACATTAACAATAGCTAACATGAGACAGGCCTTTTGTTGCTTAGAAGTTACCCTGGGGTCCTTTGTGACGTGCTAGCTACACACCTTGCTCTTGGAGTGAGCTCGACTGGTCGACTGAGTAACAGTGGTCATGAATTGACTGAACTGAAATTGTACACTGTGGGGTTCAAACTTTTTGGAGGTGGATTTGTAACCTTTTTCAGCCTGACGAGCATAATCAACTCTTCTGAGGTCCTCATTAAGAGCTCTGTGCTTTAAAGTGTGCCCAGATTCGCTTCCAACTGTTTGAAAATACCTGTCTAATTTCAACTTCAAATTAACTGCTAATTATTTGATATTTAACTTTGGATCATTTTCCTTAAAAAATAAATGGTATTATTGCTTTATTTGTTTAACTGGGCTCTCCGTATCTACGTTTAGGACGGTGTCCATCCAATCCACATCCATCCAAGGTCATAAGATTTATAACAGGATTCTAATAGTAGTCTTCAATACATTAAATTCATGTCTGAATGACGTTACACTAGTACAAGCAAATCCTTGTGACACCTGGTGACAGAAAAGAGAAACGCAGTCTTGAAGTTAGAAAACAACAAAATGTTTTTCGATAAATTCAAATTGTAGAAAAAAATAAAGATAAGAATTACTGTAATGTGCAGTACTGTACTACTTTTTTCACACTGTTTTGATTAATATTAAAATAAACAATACTTGCAAAAGTGCATATTTAGTTTCTTCAAAAGCTTAACCGATCAAACCTTCAGATCAGTCCAGTCAACTTCCTCATCCATAACCAGTTACCTTCATAAGCTGAATCACACACAGGCATACCAAGACTGATCCTATGTGGCACCCATGTGCTCAGCTTGGGCCTCGGCTGAGAGGCTATTTTGGACTTGCATACATCGTTGATGAGCTCAGAGCTGGAGAATTCGCCACAGATCAACAATCACCTGATGCTCTCACAGACAGAAGGGACAGACGCTCGGAGCCGGACCCAATGCGGCAGGACAAAAAACAGCCTTTAATACAATGACTGCAGCATTAGTATATCAGTATGTAACAGGTGCTTTGTACTGCGGACAGAGTGGGCAGCCTATGGATTACTGGTCACACACTGGTCCCTAGAAAAGATCTGAAAGCTCATTAATAATAACCACAAACATTTCCAGGAAAAGTCCCAAACAAAGCCTGTACGGGGATAATCTTTATCTTGTGTGCCTGAAGTACAACCACATTTGTCTCACCACCTGCTTGATTATACACCTTGGTGAACAAAGGCTGGACTAATGGTATTAGATGTCAAGCCCTAACAATGTTCCACACTATAAGCGTTGGATGTCAGAGTTCAAATATACATTTCTAAGTTGTTTAGAAGGGGTTTTTTTTCAATTTTTCCGCCATAAAGCACCAAAATGATTCAGACATATGGCCTTGAGCATAAAACGTAATAATGAAATAATATAATAGGGGTGGGAATCACTAGGCATCCTCACAATTCAATCCAGGGGGCTGCAATGTGATTATCGGTCAATTATCGATGCATTTTTTTTCTGTATAAATTTTTTTTCCTAACAGTGATTCTATGACTTTGCATTTGGATCTTACTAGAGTTGTGTCGTGCTTGGGTTATCCCAACTGTGTGATGCAAATGCCTTAAATGCCCATGTTCCTTAATGGGAACATTGTTTTCATCCAATAGGTGAGCCCTGTCCAGCACCAAAAGGGGAATGGAAAGTGTGTCTGACTGGCATGGGTAAAGGTGAATTTTACAGGTCATTATGTGTAGGTTTTCAAATATCTAACCAAATAATGGACATACCACATTTTAGTGTTTATTATTTGATTTCGTATTGTTATTATTATTTTGTATTTAAAATATTTACTATATTTTGCTTTAGTTTTCTATATTAAAGCTCTATGCCAGTTATTGAAAACCAAAAGTCCTGTAAGTGTAGGTAAGGCAAGGCTGTAATGGTAAGGATACCATTGCAGTACTTAAGAATCCACTGTTAGTTTCAATTCCATTTTTTGGGATTAATTATTTATATGTGTGCATTTTCAAAAGTTTTGAAATAATCTTGAAAGGAATCTAGTCTGAGTCATACCTAATAATAATAATAATAATAAATATTTTTTCTCACATATAAAGTCTTTGTTTAGCAGCGCAAGTAAAATTTGATATATGAGCCCTTGGGGAAAGAGGGGAGAAGTTAATGAGAGGCCGTCCATCGCAACCTGACACGCTCTGGATTTCAAAAGTAAAAAAGCACAAGCGAAGGATAAATTTCACAGTCGGTACAAGTCACCTCTTGCGCAGCACAGAAGAATGACAGTTCAGAGCAGAAAAGTCGATGAGGGCATGTTGAAAATAGTAATGGAATGTGGCTCTGGTGAGCGCACCCAGACAACACACACATCAACGCTTTAGACTGAGAGCTGCTAGATGATCTATACAGGACAGGCTGCTCTCGGTAGTGTACTTGCAATGGGCTTTGTGACAGATATAGGATACAGGGTTTAATCATAGGGTGACTTATACATGCAGCAAATAGGGCCACAATGCACTATAGGCCCAGCCATTGGAACTGGTAGTTCCTTGTGAGAAATACTCAGAGGGTGAGAGTAGACTCCAGTGAGCACTGTGAATAGAAGGCCACCCAAGTGAAACGGAGCAGAAAGGCAACAGATTTTTAAAAACAGTCAAGAAAAAAAAAAACAAGAGTTTACAAATGCTGCACCATTTCTTATCAATGGCTCAGGTGATTTAGTTGGGTACACCCACTGCTACACACATGCATTAGATTCATTATGTACATTATGCTGATCATTATGCCCCGCCCTTTAATGACTATCCTATCAACGTCTGTTTATCTTAACAACTGGTCTTAATAGAGTTGGGTATTGTTTAAATTTTGCCGATTCCGATAAAAAAATGTGCCAAATATTTATGTATAAAGAATATATTTACGTTCTATCAAGTAAAAGGCTTAATATAGCTTAATGTACTAAAGCCATATCAATTATTACTGTTTATACATCATCTCTACTGCTCAAATGACATATGGTCCAAAAGCAGAGAAATGTTTCCTCAATAAAGACATTTTTGCTTGCATGCGTGTTGTTAAAGCATAAAATGTGTTGGTAGGGACCGATAAGAAAAATCCAAATTATGTTTACTTAACATGGTTTGTAATATTTTTTGAATGATATCCAACCCTAAGTCTTAACAATTAGAATAAATTAAAACAGAGCAAAAAAAAAAAAAGAACAGCCACTCAGAGCAGTCACCTCAACAGCAATCAACTATGAGCATAGGAAAGAGTTTAAGAGCAGGAAGTATGTCATTTATGTTTGAGAGTGTGTGCTTACATTTGGCCTACAGACTGTTCCAACTTGGTTGATGTGCTTATAGACTTCTTTTACTCATGTTTGCATGGCTGTTTGTAGGGCTTTCCCCTCCTTATGGATGCAATTCACAGCCTGTTACAAATAAGTGCATGTGCCTGTCCTATTGTAAGTAGTACTCTTGTATGTCGCCCCACTAGGCGTATATTCTCTCTCATCAACTATGAGAACTGACTGTTTATTTAACATCCATAAACAATATCTATTTTTCTGTTTAAATATATGTTCATAGCAACACACACACACACACACACACACACACGACTTACACAAAAAGGTGTTTGACAAGCGAAGAATGAATTATAGCATCTCAGCCAATTGTGATTTTAGGTATAATATAGCACTTATTATTAGCATTTATTAAAAGTTATCATTAGCAGCTTATCAGTTATCAGTTATAAATGTATTTTGTTAAAATGTGCATTATGTTATGTATTTTACACGTCTTTTATCGAATGTAAAACCAATAATCATGAGAATGAGAGAACTGTAGAACTTTGTATCATGAATCAAATTGAATTGAATAGCAACAATACACTTTAATACAGAGCCAAGAAGACTTTTGTAAAGAGAAAGAAAAAAAAACAGTCCATCCTTGAAAAACAATGTTAAAACAGGTTAAAAAAAAGCTTTACTATAAGGGTTGAGAAAGCACCACTGGTCTATGCATCAATACACCATCGTTGGATCATGACTACTGATCTCTCTGTAGTCATTAATAAAGGGGTTCTTTTTGTGCACGGCCCTATTGTGCGCTCTAAAAACATGCCTGAATCCCCACGTCTCTATAAATACACAAACTTTTAATAACACACATTCACACATGCAGGCTATTTTTGTGAGAACAAAGTCCAGCTGCCCGGTAAGCACCAGGATTTAGCATCTTTCAACAGGTGGGTGAGTGTCATGCATGCGTGTGTTTGTGAGTACTTTGGTGTTTGTGGCTTTATAGAGTACAACAGAAAACCACAAAACTGAAGTAAAAGTGAAATAGTCATAAGTGCCTCATCGCAGTAATCCATACAGTTGGACCCCAAAGTCCGAGCACTTTATCAAGCCACAGCTCTCATGGAGAATTCTTAGAAGTTCCCAGCCTAAATTTATCATGTAATCCTACCAGACGACAGTGTCAACAAAGAGGGGTTCCCTATGAGATAAATAACCTCAACTGACTCCTCATTCATGTGGTGGAGCGCCAGTTCTCTAATCCACAATGTACTGACCTAGATTTGAGCAAAATATCCAGCAATACCAGATGTCACATATATGAATGATTGGGATTGTCTGACAGAGAAAGGCTGGAGTGGGAAAGATATGTGGTTTGTTGCAGGGCCCAAAACTTGAGCCCTGTACTCTGTTCAGATACTCCAAATCAGAAAGGTCTTTAGAATGGTGTGTAGGCTCCGTGTAGGTCACCACAGGTTAACGAGACTATGGAGAAAGGTCACAAATGTGGTCCAACAGGCCCCAATAAAAGGCACTAGTACCACTGGAAAATGTCTAAATGAAAATGACCGTGTCCAAACAATGCAAATGTAAAGTCACCTGCAAAAACAGTCCTGAAGTGCAACAACAATTCTGATTTTTGCTGTGACTTGAATAATCCATGAACCCCTCCTGCCTTAATAACTTGTGAAGGTTCTTCAAATACTACTAATAAACCTTGTAGTAGTACAATTTGAAGTATACAATTATTGTTTCTTCATTGTGTATGAACGGTGTGCATACTTTATGGACACAATGGACCCTTAATGACAGCTTCTTCACATTTTCTTCACTGTAATAAACGTCTTAACTAGATTCTCTTCAGAGATAACCCATTCAAATTGAATTTTAACCTCTCTCCTAGGAATCCATAAGAAGTAGCATGTCGCCAGCAGCACGACAGCTTCCTTAAGGAAAAGCCATGACCTACTTGCAACTAAGGCAAAGCCCAAGCCCAATAATATCCAAGTATGGCTGTCGTATCGACACTAAAGACTACAGGACTAAACAAACTCTGCTTTTTAGTCTGGGTTTGTGGAAACTCACATTAAAACTCACATTTTATTTTAATTCAACAGGCTGAGCCTCTGAAGCTCAGCCAGCAGTGCTTATCCAGTAACATGACACACAGATTGGGTTTATTCTGCCTGCAAATATGCTCGCATGCTGTCACATGTCTAAAATAATATGGGCATGTGTAAGAGTGCCAATTAGATACCAACAACAATTCAGCTCTTATGTCCTTACTCAATGCAACAAAACAACAACAAAAAAATAAGCCGTCAAAAATGACAATGACAAATAATAATATTTGTATAAGACTGTGTAAGCGGCTGATGTACTTTGTAAGTAAAGGAAAAGTTCCGCCTTACATTTGAAAGTGTAACAGCAAATACCAATACCGGGACAGAACTTAAACTCTTTATAGTTATGCACCGGTTAACGTCCATCCAATAAACGTCAGTTTTTTTTCCTTTGCAAAAGGAAAGAAAAATCTGTCTTTTAACTCTGGATGACGTGGACGTAAATAACTGGTCACCTCAACAGCCTATCGATGTTTCAAGCAGAGACGTGATTTAAGAGTTTAAGAGCAGAAGTCAATCATTTGTGCACAAGTTACTTTAGAGTGTTACATTTACCGTATTTAGCAGACGCCCTTACCAAGGGTGACCTACAAAAGTGCTTTAAGACATCAGTAACATAATCTATTCCCAATAATCAGGAATCTAAATGAGAATACAGGTCTGTAGACTGTATAGGTTGTGTGGGTTTTTAGAGAGAGAGAGAGAGAGAGAGAGAGAGAGAGAGAGAGAGAGAGAGAGAGAGAGAGAGAGAAGGGTGGGGGGTTAGTTGGGGTAAGTGCGGAAGAAATGGGTTGAAAATAGCCAGAGACTCAGCTTTTGAGGAACATTGAGGGAAAGTTTATTCTACCACTTAGGATATATATATATATATATATATATACACACACACACACTAACTGTACATTCAATCTAACCTATAACTATATAAACTGGTTCACATTCACACTGTCTCTGTTTAATATGACTGATCTACAGTGTTATTAGTAATATCAGTTAAAGTATCAAGTCCCTCATACCACCCTCTTTAGTCTTACGCCTTTCCCCTACATAGGGCACATAAGGAGCACCCCGTTATTGTGAATTTCCATAAATAAAACATGCGGTGGCATTAGGGATACTCTGTAGATGGTGGCATTCTTGTGTTTTTGGCAGTATTGCTGACGCATTTACATATTGTTTTCCTGTGGAAAGACCTGTCACGTTTACATTACTGTAACATAAAAAGACTATGGAACTATGGTCCAGTCAATCTTCCCTTTGGTTAAAGGTCTGTTTCATATAACATCATGCGGACATTAACCATGAGATTTTTATCGGTCGTTCTACTCATGCAACGCTCACCTGGCCCAAATCCAGCGTGACGTTCACTTCGTTGTACTTCAGCCCCCTGGACAGCGGCGGGCTCTGCCACCAGCGCTCTGTGCCGTCGATGGCGTTGCTGATTGGATGAGACTTCTCAGGGGTATTGGCGTTGCAGTAGTCGCAGTACTGACCCTGAAACCACAAGCACACAACTCACAAATTAACACAAGATCCAGTTAATCACTCAGGTCTTATTAGTCGACGATTATAAGATGAGTTTGTGTTGAACCATGACCGAAGGATCTCTGGTATTTTCATGCGTGCTAAGTATCAGGACCGACACCCAAGAGACATTGAGATCTGATCGCTCCAACTGCTTCAGGAGAATATCTGAGATGCAGTGCAGCCACATATTAAAGACGTCTAAATGTATATGCCTCTCCAAGATGCACCTCACAGACAAAACCTTCTTAATACTTCATGAAATAGCACATGTAATCCATCCCATCCATCCCTGAACGAACAATAATGGAGGACAAAACTGCTCTCAGAAATAATTAAGACAGCTGCTGCTGTTTTATAAATATTCACATTATACAACACAGCTATCGAATTTTACTCTGGCTGACTAAAAGGGAAGTTGACTATTAGGCAAAAATACATGTGGATAAAATTTGGAAGTGTTAACAAGGCCTTAGAGTTGCAGTCTGATGAACGAGCTAAGCTTTCATAACTTTCACTGACCTACAGATACATTGTGATTAGGCATAAATGTTATATTCCTATTACTTGAACCAATATACTCATTGTTCATTTGATCAGTTCTACTCACCATATTATAATCTGTCTACATACTTTGTTATTCCCCTTTGGTGTGTGTTATGCTGCTCTGAGTGGAACATTCACTGTAGTGCTAGTGGAGTTTTAAACACCTGGACCTGGTGTCACTGCTGGACTGAAAATAGTACACCTACCAAAAATGTCCAGCCACCAGAATCCTGTAGACAGCATTTTTTGTTTGGCTAAATCTTTAATCAAATTTGGCATCATATTTTGAACGAGTTCAGGTAAAAATGTATATACTAGTTTCTAGATGACAGCTTCCTAGCTAACCGTGAACACACAACACGTCAAACCTTGAAGATGATACGCTACACTGGGTGCTACTCCTGTCACCTAAGAACAGCAACGGAAGCTACAGTTTGCACAGACTCACTAAAATTGGGCAACAGACAACAGCCCAACTGGACAACTTAGTAGTGTAAGGATACACAACATTTTAATAGCAGTCCATAAAAAGGTATGCAAACTCTACACTGTAGATTTATTCATTTATTAGATTCTTGCACTCTCCCTGTATGTTGGCCATTCACAGAAGAAGGAGGCTTTCTGGACACCAATTACAGTATGCTCAGAAATGCACGCGTATCCGCTGCAATTAACCTGTGCATGGCTGCCAAAATGTTGCACATAGTCTGATTCTTACACTTAGACACTATATATTTCATTTGAAATCCTAGGGACTAATAAACAGCTTCAGTGATTACAAATAGTCATCGTTGCCATAAAAAAAATTGGGTTGGAATTGGATTTTTTTAATATAAAATAATATATTTTTATATGGTTACACCACTGACAAGAAATTCAAATAAATGTGTATTTTTCATAAATTGTTTATAATTTTCTAGCATTATTAAAATAGGAATTTATATTTTTTTTAAAAATATTTTAAATAAATAACATTACAATTATTTTAATTATTTAGTTCTTCAAACTGTTGCACCTGTCCTGAGGTGTCTATTGTCTTAGTTTTTTTTTTTTTTTTTGCTAACTTATTATTCTATAAAATGTTCCATTATATTCTGAAAAAGCCCTCGTATTTGTTTGTTTGGGTGTGTGATGTGACATTTGGTCCACACAAGGATAAGCAGATCGGACATTTTCAACTTTGTGGGGAAATTTTGCTGGTCCCAAAGGAAAAATGCTTTTAAGAAACTTTTTTAAAGAAAAAAATAGTAAATAACCTAAATAGTCAAAAGATCTCCGTTAGGTTACTGAGATTTAGGTTTAGGAGGAGTAGGAGTAATTAGATACACTAATAATGTCAATGGAAAGTTTCCACAAGCACAGAAAACAAACGTCCTGATCGGGACTTTTCACTGACCCAGTGATTATTGAAGCGAGGGGCAGTTCTAGGATCAGCCACCCCAAATTAGCTAACCACTTTGACGAGTCTGAGAAATCTTCTGTTAATGCTGATCCTCAGCCACAAAGCCTACTTGCATCGTACCGTTTGTGAAGCAACAGGAGCTGCTCGATTTTATGTTTTTAAAAAAAGCTTAGAGACAAACTTCTATTTAGTCTATTTTAGTGGACCTGAAATGAATTTTAGGGACACACCTTAAAATGGTCTAGACACGCCTATGACTATAGGTAATAAATTCCCTAACCCTAACTTCAGTACTCAAATGGAGATCTTTTGACCCCAAAAAGCTGCAGTTGCCGTTATAAATAAATAAATAAAATACATACGTTATCCATAGGTTATTATACCAGCAAATGTCCTTAGAAAGTTAAAAAAAAAGGCATCGTTCTATTTTCCACATTATTATTATACATTATTTTCCACATTGATTGTTCTTTCTATCTCTCGCTCACTCTCTTGCGTTCACACACACGGTCTTTGTACAACTCTCTCCGCATCACTCCCCCCACACACTACTGTACCTGTATCGTCTGACTGGTGAATCCCACCGTCGGACCTCCGACCAGTTTGCAGTAAAGATCCGTTCTCGGTTCTCCGCTCGGTTCCTCGCCGCATGTGGCTGTAGATGATATGGTTGAACCTTCCGCCAGGTTAAAGTAGGGCGGTGTGAGGCTGAACCCTCCTGGCACCCCTCTCACTTCAACCGCTACCAGCAACGGCCACAATACACCGAGTAAATGCACCAGCCGCGTTCCTCTGCTGCTCCCCGCCATGTTCCACTGTATGTTATCTCCAACACCCAACACACCCAAACTCTCTCATATCCGATCCACGAGAGCAGATCTGAGATCAGAGCTTTTGAAGAACTACCTGAGTACTGGACCGCACACTGCGCTGCACTGCACTCTACTCACTTCTCCGGTACACAGCCCGGCTTCCTCTTCACAGCGCGTGCACGTGAGTGCGTGCGTGGGAATGGTGCTCAAGTGTAAGACAGGGTACAGTATTTACTCTGTCCTATAGCCTACTGTATTATTACTATGCCATAAAAATCTTGATTATTGCTCTTAATGTCACGCATGTTTATCCATTTACTACATGGACGCAAAGTTTTGTGATACCCCCTAATTACTGAATTCAGGTTTTTCATTCAGTACCTTTGGCACACCCAAGCTCTTTAACCCCTACTGACCACAGCTCAACACCTCTGCCCCGGCGAGAAGCGCCTACGCCTGATATATTAAAGTCCAATTGTTCCCTCCATTCATTTAATGACCCAAAAAAGACACGTAACTTTAATTTCCCCCCAAATCCGATTGATATTTCGACTAAATGTCTGCCTTTAAGGCATGTTTCTGAGAAGTAGCCAAACAGAAAAAGCTAAAGAACGACGAAAAGCACCAAAAAACATTTGTTTTGAAAAACTTCTCAATTGGAGAAGCGCTAAAAGTCGCCCCTCAAAATTCGCTAAATCTAAATCTAGTAAAGTTATGCATGCTGGATGATTCAATTTGGTCCAAACAGACAATCCAATGATGGTATTCAGACCTCAGAAGTTTAAAAAGTCACAACTCGGTCAATTAGCATCCGCATCTAAACATATTTTAGTTTTTTAAAGCTCTCAGTCTCTAATAGAGACTTAAAGCGACAGAGACATGAGAGACAGTTTAGATTTTTTGAGAAGAAATTTTTTTTTGCAAGAAGAGACCATCACAATTGTTTGCTTTCAACATTTTGGGGAAGGCCCTTTTCCGTTTCAGCATGACTGCACCCCAGAGCACAAATCAAGGTCCATGAAGAACTTGGAGATCAACCCTGTCCTCTTACTTTGTACTAGATTAGTTAATATGAACTGTTGCTACTAAATTAATATATTACAATAATAATTATCGATATTATACTGGCAATGATTATGGTAATTTAACATTTTATATGTATATAATGTTGTTGTTACTTCACATCTCACAGCAAGAAGGTCCTGGGTTCAATCCCAGAGTGGAGCAGTCTGGGTCCTCCCTGTGTCCGAGTGGGTTTACTCCAGGTACTCCAGTTTCATCCCACAGTCCAAAGACATGCATGTTAGGTGAATTGCTGTCTATAAAGTGGCCCTTAGTCTGTGTGTGTGTGTGTGTGTGTGTGTGCCCTATGATGAATTGGCACCCCATCTGGGGTTGTTCCTGCCCTTGCGCTCAGAGTTGCTGGGTGAGCACCAGCTGGCCCACAACCCCGTGTGGATTATGTGGAAGATAATGAATGTATGTTGTTACTTATATTGATTTTAAATTCATTTATATTCGTACTTATTTGCTTTGTATATTTATATTGATATATATCCCATGTTATATGTATTTAAAGAGCGATTTATCTTTAACATTAGTTGTATATTTATTTAACAATCTTCATGTAATTGGAAATGTTTATAGTTACATTTAAATGCCCTGTATTTCATATTAATTAACATGTATTTTTTTTTATATATAACATTAGTTATATATTTGTATTTATTAAACAAGTATATTCATGTTTGTATATTCTGCATTTTGCATTCTGCATTTACTTAAAATGCTTTTATATTTACATTTATATATATCATGGATTTTGTATTTCTAATGATCAAACATCTATTTTATATTCATAAATTACAGCAGTTATATTTATATTAATTAACATTTTCACATTCATTAAACAGTGATTTATTTTATATTTTTATTCAAATAACATGCTTTGTATTCATCTTTATATTACCTCCATTTTCATTCATTCATTATTTTCCGCTTAATCCACACGGGGTCACGGCCCAGCCGGTGCCCACCCAGCAAGGAACAATCCATTGTAGGGCACACACACACACACACACACACACAGGCAGTCACACACTAAGGGCCACTTGTAGAAACCTAAAACGCATGTCTTTGGATTGTCGGAGGAAACCCGAGTACCCAGAGTAAATCCACGCAGACATGGGGAGGTCAAGCAGACTCCATACAGAAAGGACCCATGCTACTCCACCCTGTGATTGAACCTGAACCTTCTCGCTGTGAGGCAGTGGTGCTACCCACCGAGCCACCGTGCCTCCATTTTATATTTCTATTTATTAAACATGATTTTCTATTTCTATTTAACATTCATTAAATTCAATATTTATGTCATGTATTTACAGATATAAAATCACATTTTAGTCATCATTCATTTCAATTCAATCAATCAGGTTGTGAACTTTAAGATCCTTTATTATTTTATAATATAAAATTATTAGGCTGACTATCAGGACCTGTACCATGATTACACTTGCATCTGAGTTGCATATTTCCAGTAAAAATACTGTTCCAGGAAGGGTTCTGTAACTTTATTAGGATACATGAGAGACGGTCTGTGTGAAGTTTCCCTCATCTCCCACATTTTAACTCCTATCTCGATTCATTTGGACCTAGTTTTTCTATGACGAACCACAGCACCACCCTGTGGCCAAAACGCATTTCGCATGAATTTATTAAATAGTGTCACGTGATTGACAATTATAGGCACTTGATATTTATGATATTTATATTTAACTAAGATAGCATTTTACTTATATATAATGCACCATATATATATATATATTACATTATTTTATTCATATTTATAGTGTAACTATTAATATAATCTATATTTTATATTTATATAAAGAGCTTAGACT
>JAUZST010009694.1:0-12824 GCA_034779995.1 Parotocinclus haroldoi | reverse complement strand
GGGTTATTCAGATATGTAATTTTCCCTTAAGTTTTTTGTGTGTATTTGTACCATAAAGTAATTAGCCTAACTAACTTAACAATATATTCAAGACACTTTTAAATTATTTATATTTTTAATTAAGCCATTTGCACATTTGCAATCAGTACCCATTTCTATGATATCTACCCAATGTTACTATCTCACTATAAAAGATTAGGACCACAATGTTTTAATTGCAGGATTTAACGTTAACATTATGAAGAATGTAAAGTATGGGTCAGATTTTCACCTTCAGTGACAAGAATAATAAATGCCAGTGTTTTAACATATTTTAGCATATCTTTACTTTTTCGAGGTAAGTTACATTTACTTCCTGTTTTGCAGGTTATACACTCCAAGAGTAGTCATTAAAAACTCAAGTGTAGTTTGTTTTATATGAGTGCTGAGCCAAAGGGGGAAATGTCTTTACATTTACTTTACTTTACTTTAGACATGTACAGGGAGCTAGTTAAATTATGACTGCAGGATATCTCAATAAGGATAATCACTCAGTATAATGCCAAGCACACTGACATATAAATGTGGTTTTTTTCAGTTCCTTACCTGGGTTAGTATCAACTGAGGAGTCACTAGTGCCTGAAAGAATTTATACAGCCATCATTTGTATTGATCAAACAACATCATGGCTTGTTTATTATACCAGTTTTTCTCATTGTGCAGTTCCCACACTTGCCCATTAATTGTTCTCTGTAGTGGTTTTACATTCTAGGAGTGATCTGAGTGGGCAAGGCTGATGTAAAAACCTTTTTCTTGTGTGTACTGTCATACCTTCTGCTTTCTCTGCAGAGTCTTTTCCATCTTTTATTCCTGTGAGGACAATATTTTGGGCATTAATCCTAAATAGCATGTTTTATTTAATTCCATTTATGTAACATTTTATATTATTGGTACTTCATAGTATTGATAGTATCATTCCAATTAATATTACTAGTTCTAAATATTACTGTTAGAGACCAAAATGTCCACAAATTAAGCATAAATGTCTTCATTCATTCAGTTTCACAGCTTATGAATCCAATTCAAGATCATGAGTACCTGACATGTAATGTCAACACAGGGTGTAAAGAAGAAAGAAGTAGACATAATACATAGCAGGGCACACACAGCCAAACATATACTCACTCATTCACTTTAGAGAGACTGATTGACCTTGAAATGTAAGTAACCGGACTACTCAGAGGAAACTCATGCAGATATGGGAAGAACTTACAAACTTCACAAAGGAAGGTTCAGTCTTGCACAGTACTCGATCCAGGGATCTCTGGAGCTATGAGGCAACAGTACTAACCACTCAACATTTATATTAATACATCAATAGCACTAACCTGCATCTGTACTATTGTTGGTCAGGTGGACAGCACTGTCAAGGTCTAAAAATATATTTAAAAAATGCATAATTCAGATCAGGTTCACTCAAGAGTCATATCCAAATGCTTGCTGATATAATTTTAATTAGATACTTCAATAATCAGATGCTCCACATGAGCGAATCAGCTTATTTGACTAACACATCATCAGTATTATTATAAATAGTATGGGTCATCTCTGAAATTTGACATTTATTGAAATAACATGTTCTCAATGATAATGTTTAACCTACCTTCTGTAAATAGTAACAAGGACGGTGCTGTGTCTACAAGATAAACAAATTGATATACAAATAAATTATTTATGACTTAATCTATACCATGTATTATAAAAAATAATTATTATATACATGTGTATGCCATATAGTGTTATTTGTTAAAATTTGAGTATGAAGCCTTCCTTGCCATCATTGTCTGTGGTACCTTGGTGGTGTGGGGGTGTGGGGGGTGGGGTAAATAAGGCAACTTGGTTTAATTAACTATAAGGAACAGGCTCCTATAGAGTCTCTAAATAGCTCAACAGGCTCAGGTGAACAAAACGTCTTTGTGTACTCAGTAAGAACCTCAGCTCTGATTACATTCTGTTTGGGGGAAGCACCAAGCACCATTTGAAAGAGAGGAATTGTTGCACATTTCAAATGCTATAGCACTCCAGTGTTAGCTGCTTCAATGTAACCACGGATAAAAGTGAAAGCATTAGTATAAATATGTGGTGGTGTTAATGGCCGTGTAATTGTATCTGCATTAAAGAAATGCATAAATAAATGTTTCAATATTTCCTTACCACTTAATGGTGCAGAAAGAGCAGCAGCCATTAAAGCAAATATCAAGGGAACAACGAGTCTCCTAAAAACAAATAAAATCATTGTAAAAAATTCAGTAAATTATTGAGTAAAATAATGAATTAAAGAACCCATTGACATTACACATTACAGAATTTCTCACGCAAATTACATCCCCTAATTTTTCTGAGCAGTGTATTATATGAAGATGCATACATATATACATACACACACAATATATTTATATACATGGTTAACCAAAGTGTGTATATATATATATTATTTATATATATAAAACCAGTGCTCATATTGGTGTGCTTTGTCTCATCTTTTACCTATTATTTCTTCCTAATATTCACAGCTTAAACTAAAAGCCAAAAGAATATAGACATTAACCAACATATTTAATTATTTCAACATTCGTAATATTCGAATTTGAAAGTGTTCAGAACTCTAAAATGCTTGTTAAAACTTATATAAAAGATCCAATCTCCATTTTGAGGTAAATGACACACTGATTTATACCAAACTAATACAAACTCAATATATTAAAATTCACATTGCAAAATCACACAAAACAGTCTGCACGATGCTTGCCAAACAAGAAAATGATATGACACGAGCTATATATGACACCGAATTTCAGTTAATGGGTGAAAAGACAAAAAGGTGCAGTATGCTAAATTCATTAGCCAGTCCTAAGCATTAAGAATTGCTTACTCACCGTGCCCACATTGTGACAGAGTGGTGGATCACTTCTGAATGGAGCGAGTGTGAGACAAGCTCTGTCTCTCTCACAAGTCTGAAGCCAGGTTAGATTGTGCCATTGCGGTTTTATACCACCAGAAATCCTTTCAGTCCTCCTCCCTCCAGTGAGGGAAGGCAGTGCCTGGGAGACACATAGAAACTGCAGAGATTGTACTCATTATAACAGGGTTAAGAGCCAGTACTGTGCTACCATTGCCATTCTTGTGATTTCAAACTTTCTGAAATTTTCTTTCTGAGACACCTCCATTTCCAGTTTCCCCATTTTTTCCAGTCCTTAATACCACAAACCATGGTAACTATACTATAAACATGATTGATTCATTGATTCAGTCCTATGGATATCTAGTTCTTGTTATTTCGTATGTTGATACTAAGGAAGACATTATTTTTTTCACTTGGAATGTTAGCAACATGGTATCAAGAAATTACACAAAGACTTTGGGTTTATCTATAATATCTAATGTTTAGAGCTATATACATTTTACATGCTTACATACTTTAATGAAAATAGAAAATATTCATTTTGCTGTTTTTGCATATAAAGTTACTAGAATATGTTTGAGGATTGTTCATAATTTTGTTATTTTTCTGTATTCAGGTTCAGATTAGATTAGTGTTACAAGATGTTCTACAACAAGGAGCTATCGTGTTTGCATCAAGGACGACTAACATTCATTTGTCTGTCCAGTGACAAAAATCCTTTTGACATATTAGCATGGTGTAGCACCTTAATTAGAAAGAACCATTTCAGATAGAGATGCCTGTTGTCTATTAGTTATTAAGTTTGTACTCGACTCAGTAATGTACACGCACAAGCTGAACCAACACAGTAAGTACAACAATAATTGTATGCATGATACACATGTACCAGGCTAGCAACAAGCGAATGCCTGAAATTGCTAATTTGGTAAAGCTAGCAAACTGTTGTATACATGCTATCCCTGAGTAACAACTAAGCAAATAAAGCTAAAAAGGGACTTTACATAATTCATTATACTGACAAAAGTGTATATTTATATGCTAATGTAAGTGCAAATCAAGATGGTTGATGGCCTTGTTTTCAAATGACAAAGGGGAACAGGAACGTTGATAAGCTATTGCCTCATTGTAAGCTAATGTGCCATGTGTTTTAAGCTGCAGTGGAGAAGGGCGGTCTTGGTTGCTTAGCGTTAAGCTCTTTATACTTGTTGTACTCTTTGAACAGGGAAAGATTAAAAATGCCTTGTGTATTTCATTTTCTGCATTTGGACGACATGCAGAGAAATATCCAAAGCTTTAAATAAGGCATTGCAAGTAACCTACTAGTTAGTATTATTGTTTTTGGTTGACACTTTTCATGAGAACAGCTAATAAGGATATGCCACCTCAAATATTTGAAGTAAAACATTAATCCTGTTTTCCTGTGTAGTAATGTTAAAATCATTCCTGGTAGCCAATTTTCCTCTTACTAACACAAACACACACACACACACACACACACACACACACACACACACACACACACACACACACACACACACACACACACATACACACCTGTAGTATTGTAATGTAGGGTTTGAGTTTGAATGGAAGCCGTTATTACAGAGCAGTTTCACCTGGTTTCTCGGTTTCTCAAGAACTTGAATGGAACAAAAAAGAAAAACATTAAAGTAACATTAAAGCTCTGCATCTTTTATTCAGGTTTAGGGACAATTTTCCGCTTTAGAGATGTATCATTAAATGTTTATTATAAATATTATTAAAGCCATGGCTGCTTTTGGAACTAATGGCTAAATAATTACTTTGATGCATTATAAAATACTTTACTAACTTTTTATTTCACTTTTTATTCAGTTTTTCTTGTGTCAGTGTTGCTATGGCTCTGTTTTATTCTCCCAGAAAACAAAGGTCATAGGCATAAGGGTGCCCCGGGCAGGATGCCAGTAAGCCTGTAAGTTTGTGCTGCTTTATTTTCCTAAAGTGAGTCATTGGGTGGTAGAGGGAGGGCTCTGGGTTTTAGGGGAGGAGGTGAGAGAGAGAGAGAGGGAGAGAGAGAGAGAGAGAGAGAGAGAGAGAGAGAGAGAGAGAGAGAACAGGAGGCAGAATGAGAGTCGGATCTGCTGCCTTTACTGCAGCCGAAGCAAACTCCACCAAACTCCTCCAAACTTTTTTGGAACTGGATTTTCGGATATAACTTGGATATAGTGTGGACGACAGAGCGAGCGCAGGCTGGCTTCTGATCTGATCTGATCTGATCAGGTTCTGATTGGATTGGATTGGATTGGACTGATTGATTCCAGAGGACGGCTGATTATCGGATCTGTGGATTGTGATCATGGAGAGACTCTGTGGGCTTTGCTCTGGATCTCTGGAGGACTAACTAGCACCAGCCTGAGCCGCGGTTGGTTTTGGGGAGTGTTTCAGGGAAGTTTGGAAACTTTCGGGATGGCTTTGCCGATCCTGATGCTGTGTGTGTGTGTGAGTGTGTGTGGAGCCTCCTGGAACGGACAGCAGCAGCGCTACAGCCTGTACGCAGGGAGTAGAGAGCACGGGGCGACCGGCGACACGTCCCGACCCGCCAGCAGACACAGGTATAACTCTAATATGATATGGTTTAAAGGGTCGGCCCCATTGCCTAATAATGACATGTAAACATGCTTAATATGCAAAGATTGTCCACACTGGACCCCAACACTGGGCCCAAACCCAGAAGGAGCGAGCCGGGACATCAGGGAACAGGACGAAATATGGCGTGGGGGCATCCCTGATTGTGCTCTCATGAGAGGACAGACCTCACCTCGCCAGAGGCGGGGTACGAACACGAGTTGCCGAACCACACATCTGGCGAGATTTGTCTGTCGGGGTATTTGCCTCCCATGGGATTATAGAGGGGCAAGGTGCCCCTTTGAGGTTGCCAGACAGTGTAGATACACTAAATCGCCAGTCACACACACACATACACACACACACACACAAACACGCCTTTGCAAGCAGAGATACACCTGGATCCATCACATAAACACACTTTCCCACCTTGATTCGAACCCAGGTCCTCAGGAACAGACATTTACTGTCCATATACTTGTGTATATTGCCATATATTGCCACAGCTTTGTGGGTTTAAATTAATGACGTGTGTAATTACAGCCAGACTCCCTGCTATCATTGATAATGATCACACACACACACACACACACAGGGTGGGTGGATGTGATGGAAAAGAAACAAGGGAGTATGTTTTCCAGCGGTGACGTTTCAGCATATGTGTGTGTGTGTGTGTGTGTGTGTGTGTGTGTGTTGGGGTGGGGGATTCTGGGTCTGGGTTTGCCCCGTCCTGTCCTTTGACACTGTGTTTATATTAACAGTTTATGAAACACAGCAGCAAAACACTCACGTTAATAACACACACACACACACACACACACACACACACACACACACACACACACACACACACACACGCACGCACACACACACACATGTCTGCTGTTCCTCCAACATGAGAAACTCTGGAGAGACTCAGGAACCTCTGATAAAGAGAAAATGCTGGACTTTATGTGCCACAGACACACAGTTCTCACCTCTCCAGAGGCAGGATACGATCCAACGCTCTGCCAGCTGAGCCGCTCTGGTTTGTATCCCGACTCCTTTAAGGCGGGGACTGGCACCAACTGTTCGGGATCCTCGTTGTGATCAGATCAGATCCCTAGGAAAAGAAAACTTCTGGAAAATGTACAATAACTGCTATTCGATCCCAGCACGGAACTTTTCCAGGATTTCCAGGAACGCTGGAAGCCCTCAGTCTGTACCGGGGCCCCACGGAGGGCAGCTTTTGGCTATGCTCTTCATTTCTGGCGCCACAGAGACGTTTTTGTGTGTGCACATCAGGGTTTACTGGAGTTACAAACAGGTTTAGAAAGCGGCTTTGGGTGTTTATCGGTTTCTAAACAGATCTGAGAGTGTGTACGGCTCTGAGAGAGGACAGGGTCCTGAACACACTCGTCACATCCCGACGACGGCTGGCTGCAAATGAAAGCCTGGCTCTGAACGTGACGTGATTGCTCCGGGTTGCGTGATGCCTCAGGCATGCGGTGCGAGATTCGGCTTCACCAAGTTCAGGATCTGGAGCCTTCAGATCGACCCACCTGCTTCCTGTAGGGCTTCTTTCATTTGACTGCTCCCTGAAGAACTCAAACCGAATGAATGACTTTGCTTTGTTTCCTCTTTAGTATTATTTTCAGGAACTTTCAGCTGTAGTTCTGAGCAAAGTCTGGACTTGGCGTTACTTTATAAAAGGTCCCACAGGAAGCAGATCATACTCCCACACTGCATATGTAGTGAGGAGTCCTCCAGACCTTTTTCTTTATTAATATGAGACCTGTATTTGGGACGCGATTCCTCCTGAACTATGGGATCCTACCATAAGAATCAGAATAATAATCATAAAAAACAACTGTGTGTGTGTGTGTGTGTGTGAGAGAGAGAGAGAGAGAGAGAGGTAAGGGCTGTGTCAGGACTGTTACAGATAACAAACAGGGGTGTAACGATACAATCTAAAGCCGACACGTACATTTGATAAAAGACGTTCTTTCTGACGCAATAAAAGGCACATTTCCTCATAGATTGGTTTAGTACCCTGAAATGAAAAGAAATAACTTTGTGAACAACGTGTTCTACCGCAGCTTCGCCAGATCTTAAACGATTTCCCGTAAGACTAACAATTCAAAGTAATGCAAAGTGTACTCGTAAAATGGGAAGGTTCAATCATGAACAAATGATAATAATAACAGATGATGCTCATCCTGCTCCTAAAAACAAAACAAAAACTAGGAAACACTTTTATTAAAAGTGATATAAACCTGGAAATACGAAAATAAAGAAAGATAAAATAAAGAGTAAGCACTTTCCCATGCTTATGGCTTTATTGTTTAATGTAAATAGTTAAAGCTTCTGTTTCTGTTTGTTCAAATGTTCAAACGCTGCATATTTATAAAGATGGCAGCATAGTTCAGGGGCACAGGGACCTTCTGATTGGTCCTCCTGCCTGCCTGTGCTGTGTGTTTGGGTGAGCTCTGGGGCGCCACCTTGTGACAGTTCCAGCTCTAACACCAATGTTTATAGAAACCTAATAATCTATATTCTAACATAAATCACTTCAAATTATATAAAGAGCGGTCTCTCTCTCTCTCTCTCACACGCACACACACACACACACACACGCACAAAATCCAGTGCACAGGACTCTAATTCTGTCCTTACACAAATAACAAAGGTGTAACATAAAGCAGTTTGGGACGAGGGTTTAAGATTTTGGGTGCGACTCTAAGTCCTGTTTTTGTGAAAGCAGTTATTTTCCTTCATCCTCTCGCAGCACAGGCTCTCTCACAGCAGCAATTACTGATAATTACACCGTCGGCATCGATACACACAGCTCCTTTCTTCATTTGCTCGGGTCACACACTTTAGATTTAACTTTAAAATGAACAGGAAAAGTCCAGAAATGGTTCCTATGTTAGTATGTTGAACCAGCCTCGTTTCTAAGGGGCTGATGGTTACACTGGCATGTTTGACAATGTGTGTGTGTGTGTGTGTATAGGAACTGGTGTGCGTACGTGGTGACGAAGACCGTGAGCTGTGTGGTGGAGGATGGAGTGGAGACCTATGTGAAGCCCGATTACCAGCCGTGCTCGTGGGGGCCGCAGTGTGCCCGGGTAGTCATGTGAGTGATCCTCAGCTCGTACCTCCCTCACAATTCACAATTTATTTACAATTCAGCGTAAATAAAAAGGGTGTGATCGGGCACACCAGTAGGACTCAGTCAGTAGGGAACTGGTTCCCAGTGCTGGGATCGATCTCTGCGATTCCCCAGTTATGTGTGTTCCAAATCAGGCTCCTTTTTGTTCTTTTAAATCAGTGTTTTTTTCTTTGCATTATTTACGAATAGCTGCGGAGTTTGGCTAGTAAGTGTGTTATTGCAATATTAGAAACCCCCAAAACCTGAAACGGCACAAATGGCACATCTCAGGACGAGGAGTCTCTTCAGTTTAGGGGATTAAAAGAAATAAGCACAGGAACGTATGAAATATCTAAGGCGCCCCTGAAAGGACGTCTGGTAAAAAACGAAAACAAAACGAAAAAACATGGTGTGTTTGATGAACCGTTTAAGGTCATATAAATAAAAAAGGGAATAAAATCAGGAGCCATAATTAGAAACAGTTGTTCTCAGTAGCACTGGGAACACACACACACACACACACACACACAAGGATATGTAAGGAATGGGATGACACACCATTCCAACAGCCTGACCACAGGAATCAGGCTCGAACCCCAGCAAAACATCACCACCTCTTATTTATACAGTGGATATTTAAAGTCGGATCCGTCGCTGCTTCTCACGCTCAGTGTGGAATCAAAAAAATACTTTATTTATCTCAAAAACGAACCAAACTTTACCCACTGCTCATCGTGGGGTGGTAGAGAGGCACTAGTTTAGTAAAAATGACCTGTTCTGTGTTTAACTACACATTTTAAAAGTGGATAAAGCAGTTGAGGAAAGCTTCCATCTCCATGTTTACACGACTTTCAATACAGAAGATCAGTTTAAATTATTTCAGCCTCCAAAATAAGCTTTGGATTTGAGGTTTTTTTTCCATAGTGCTTTTTTCAATAAAGGAGCACTGTCCCAAAGCAGCTTAAAACATTTTAGGCCATGTCTAGGGCCAATCCCAAACTAAGCATGCCTAGGGCGACAGTGGCAAGGAAAATCCCATGCAGATCAGACACTGCAGCTGTGCCCATTCGATGGGAGCCTAACCCTGATTCACTCTCGGCCTGCTGCAGATATCGGACGTACATGAGGCCGAGGTACAAGGTAGCCTACAAAATGGTCTCAGAGATGGAGTGGAAGTGTTGCCATGGTTACAGTGGCAATGACTGTAACGAGGGAGGCCCTGGAGGGTCCGTCACCCAGATTTCTACAGCTAGACCGTGGCATAAACCCAGCAACCCGGGGCACACCGGGCACACGACACACGGGCCCAGCCAGAGCGGAGCAAACGGTGCGTATAATATTATCGTTCTTATTGTTAGTTTTATCTCAGACTAAAAATGAGTAATGATCTAAAATTATAATCCAGTCCGTTTATGTCTGGGATCTAAAAATACGACGTGAGACGTGAGTTTATTGAATGCTTTGACAGCAGTTGAGATAAAGACTAAAGCATTTCTGTTTGATATAAATATTAAACTCTGTTATTAGAGCACTAAAGCACTAAGGTTGTTCAGTAAGTAAATCTTTTTCGCCGTGCCCCCAGGGAGAGGGGAAAGCGAGAAGATTAAGCAGCTGGAAGATAAAATCCAGCAACTGACCAGGATGTTTGAGAATGAGCTGAAGAACCGTGGCGTTAACGGCGGGACGACTCCGGCCGACGCGGCACAGCCGGAAATGAAGGAGACGATTGACAGCATCCAGATTAAACTGGATCAGCTCTATAACAGGACGCAGGCTCATGATATCACCCTGGATAGCATCAGTAACCATCTGACCAACGGGCGAGGAGGGAACGATCTGGGCGGCGACACTGACGGCGGCAGGTTTAACGCCTTTAAGGAGGAGATCCTAAGGGAGCTGGAGCGCAGGGTGTCTCTGTCCTGTTCGGCGTGCCAGGCCGGTGTGGACGACCTGAGGAAGCAGCAGCAGAAAGACAGAGAGAGGATTTTAGCTCTGGAGAAGAAAATCAACGACCTGGAGCAGCGCAACCGCCTGGTGCTGGACGGCCTGCGACGGGACCTGAGCCGAGCCCAGACGTGCTGCGACAGGGTCCAAGACCTCGACAGCAGGCTCACAGACGTGGATAGAAGGGTCACCGTGACCTCAGAGAAGTGTTTCAGCCTGGAGGACCGCCTGGACAAGGAGACTCCTGGAACGGGAGGAGATAGGAATACCGGAGGGACTGGAGGAGGAACCGGAGGACCAGGGAACACCTGGAACGGTTACCTGCTGGACCTGGAGAGACGGCTTAATGACACGGTGCAGAGGACAGAGGAAACCTGCGCCTACATGGAAAACGATCTGAAAGACCTGTTCCAGAAGGGGCTGAGAGATCTACGGGGTGAGGTCAACAGTCGACTTGACAGCCAGGATTATAGACTGAGGGACCTTGAGCTGGACATTGGGATCGTAAAGGAGACGGTGTTCAAGCTCGATAAGAAACTGACGCGGTTAGAGAACGTCACATCTCATGTGGACAGGAGGATATCCGAATGCTCTCTGTGCTCAGGACCGAGAAGACCGTCGGCAGGTGACGTCAGACCTACAGGAGATACAAATGGCAATATAAACACAGAAAAGTCTCTGGAGTGGCGGGTCATCTCCAACGAGGCCGACATCCGAAGGTTTGACACGAGGCTTAAAGATCTGTCGGTGTCCGGAGACTCGCTTCTCGATAAGGTGATTGATCTCGGCAACGACGTGGACAGGATCAAAGTGGTGACCGGCGACAATGGGGAACATTTCACCCGCATCGTTACGGAAATCGAGAACTGTCAGACGGACCTCTGTAGGACTGTACAGGATGACCTGAGAAAGCTCAAGAACTTCACGAACCATGCCATGGACAAGTGCCAAACAGACATCAATGATCTCAGAGGCAAAGTGGATTCAGGTTGCTCAGACGCCTGCACCACTCTGCTAGAGGAGGTGGATAAACTCAAAGAGGACGTCCAGAAATGCAAACTCAACCTGGCCACTCCTACGGGACCAGGAACAGGAACGGGCCCGGGAGGTCTGGACGACCCAGAGAAGCCTCTGGATGGCCACAGCGTGATCGGCAGCAACAACGCTTACCTCCGGTCAATCCAGGGCGAGCTGTCCGACGTGATCCTGACCTTCAGCTCCATCAATGACACCCTGAAGGGCCTGGAGCACAGCGTCCGAAAACACGACAGCGTCATTACTGACCTGGGGAACACCAAGGATAAGATCATCTCAGAGATCGATAAGATCCAGCAGGAGCTGACTGAGCATGTCGAGGACAGCAGGATCCACTTCGACAGCATCGATCGCGACCTCAAGCGATTCGGGAAGAACTTCGAGGTCGCCCTGGATGACTGCAGGAGGAACGGGGATGGGCTCGACAAGAGGCTCTCCAAACTGGAAGGGGTCTGTGTACGCCTCGACTCCGTCTCCGAGAACCTCCAGAGAATCAAAGACGGCCTCAACAGGCACGTGACTGGACTGTGGAACTGCGTGAACGGACTCAACGCCACGGTCATCCATCACAGCAGCTTCATCGACACCTTGGAGAGCACACATCTGGACAGCATTCACGGAAAGATCAAACAGCTCAACTCCTCCGTACTGCACCTTCTGAACGAGTTCCAGAGCCTGACCGAGCAGGACCTCACAGGTACGTCTCGACCCTGGGGTTCGTATCGTTATACAGATACGGAAACAATCACGGGTTTCAACGATCTAACTCACACCCCGCTAGGTCTGCCCGGACCGCCGGGTCCTCAGGGAGAGAGAGGAGAGAGAGGGTTTCCAGGACTGCACGGACTTCCAGGGCCAAAAGGACCACCAGGACCAGAAGGACCAAGAGGACCACCAGGTAAAAAAAATCCTAATCGTCCACTTTATGTCTGTTTGTATTTGAGAGTAAGTTAATGAGTAATGGTAACTAAGAAACAAACTTCTTATTTTCTCTTATTTCAGGTCTCAGAGGAGAACAAGGTAAGGACGTTTACCTCCCATACGCTGGAATACAGAGGGGGGAGGGGTGAAGGTGCACAGCTGCTCTGAGGCAGTTTGTCGGTTACAGTTTGAATTTTGTCGGTTAGGATTTGAATCTAAACATCACCTCAGTGTTATTCCTATGGGAGA